>OENT01000496.1:0-106503 GCA_900239685.1 Rotaria macrura | reverse complement strand
TAGCGCTGAACTTGCGCTATCTATATCAGAAAACCGTGTCTCTGCGCTATGTACTTAGCGAAAGTTATTAAGAAGATGGCCACCCGCCTTTTATTTTGAAATGGATAATAGTTTCTGTCTCAAATTTATTCATCACAGTTTTATTTGCCATCGAACGCGTCACTTATTGTTGCTCATAATAAGAATCAGAAGTGTCCCTCGATTTCTAATTAATTTATATTAAATTTAGCTTTTGTCGATTTAAATTTGTAATGAATTTAACTTTTTAAAATGATGAAAAATTTTACATTTACTCAAATCGGTCGTGCAGTGTAAATTCAATTTAAAACAATTTAATTACACTTAAATTTGATAAAAATTACAGTAAATGAATTTAGATTGCATAAGAAATATTTAAGTCTAATTACAGGAATTTTAATTGTATTTGAACAGCTTTGTATTGTATTTTTATTAGTATAAGCTATAGATTAAAAAACTTTTATTCAATGTCAAAAAATATTAAAACGTTGAATTTTTAATGTTTTATTTTTAAAGAAATGAAAGTTCTTTAAATTTATTTTTGTATTTATTAATTTTTTTGTAAACGTAAATAGATCAGTCTTACTTATAAATTTCCTTACGTCAGAATAAATTTTTTTTAATAGGAATAGAAAATTTAACACTTCACACATACTTAAGTATAGTTCATTTGGATATTCACTACTTCAAAACTACAAGTTTATCTGGTCGAATCCACTCTACGGTAGTAAAAAAAACGAATTGGATCGCGTTCAGTGCGAACGCAAGTATTCGAATAGAGGAACCAGCAATCTGAGAACCTATACGAATATCAAAGATACGTGTTCGAGACCATTACATGAACGCGTCTAAAAAGGTCGAAAAAAGCGTCTTCACAATGCAGTCTTTTATCTTGACAACGCGTTCTCATCCGTTCTTTTTTTGAACTTTTTTCCATGGGTCTTTCGAAGAAAGTATAGATGAAACGTGGAAATTCTAAGTTTTGCCAGGATCACTGTAATCTCTAGTGATTGACCTTTGGAAACGGAACTAAAGATTAAGAAGGATACTCATAACCAGATTTATAGGACGCTAGAACATCTCAGAATCTTTCTTGCTATGCATACATATTCATTTACATTCTTCAATAATTATTTTGTGATTTTAGTTCACATAAACGATTTTGTATCGATATCGGACATGGTGTTTTCATTTCTCATGACTCTTATACGAAAGACTGAATAGAGAAGCTGCATCAAGCACTAAGTTTCTATAATAATCAATTTTAATCTTACACGTTTCATTGAAGTGCATAAGAGTTTAATAAGATATGCTACTTATAACGAATCTGTACAGGATACATTTATTTTTTCATTCAACTAATAGTTGAACTATTAGTTTTTAATAACCAAAGTTTAGCTGAATAAGAGAAATAGACACCATTTAATAGGGAAAATAAAAATAGAAAAAAGACATAGCGTTCAGTAACAATTGTTTATCGTTGAAAACTTATGACTCTCTAGCAAACCTACACTTTTCATATAATTAATATGTATTTGTAGTATAACAATCTGGAATGGCTCGGGTGAATTCGTGGAATAGTGATTAAAGACGCGAATACTTTTATAAAATAAAATTTTAGATCACCTGCTGCAAATGAAATAATAATTGTTGTATTTTATGTATTCTAAAGAAAATCATTGTACCTAGTGCTTCTGACAAGATAGTATATATTTATCAAAGTCAGAATTTGTGAACATCACATTTTTTTCCTTGACGGAGTAGGACTTCTAAATTTTTTCCTCTGAACTTTAAATTAGATTTGGAAATTTAACTAAAATAAAAGCAAAAACGAAGAACCACAAGAGAGAAACTGTTAGTATGGTCTATGAGTAATAAAACTATCAAATATGACCTAGCTGTTCTTGTTTTCCTCCTAACACTAGTTGTTTTAGTATATTGTGGTTATGGGATATATATATACTAGTCGACGATTTTGACTTTCAGATAAGAATCTGCTTTCCTTGGTCTGTTAAAAGAATCTTACCTGATCAAACAAGTGCATATTACTTCAACAAGAAACTAGTTCATGTATATCCACATTGAATTAATATCATTAGTAACGAATTGTTGACATTCCTACTCCTCTACCATCGAATCGTGACCGATTATTTTAAGTCATATTTTAGATTACGCATAAAGAATACCTCGTTGAAATATATATATGTGAAGCATATTCTTTGTTTGTGTTTTAGAGTGAAGATAACATAAGTAGTGATGAAGAAATACGTCTGAATGCAAGTTACTTAAAAATGATTAATTCTTCGAGGGTTCAAAATAATAAATCAATCGTGTTTTAAATTATTATCCCACAGGAATTATTCTTGAAGGTTTTTCAGATGTCTTTGAATAAAGTTTTAAGAAAAGAATGTTTCAAAAGGATACTTTCGATTTCAAAACATCACAAGAGTGTCGCGATGGAGCATTCGAGATGTACTTTTTACTGCTTTCAAAAATTGCGATATTTGAAGTACCTATATGCATATAGACAACACATACTGTTATTGAAATATGCCCAATAATATATGGAGTTGTGTGATACTGTTACTAGAAGAAGAGAGATATATGAGCTTTAAAAACCAAGGTGCGGCTCATGTATCTTCGTATCCATGGCCCTAGCTTTTATTGACTTCCGAAGATGGTAAATTTCTTATATATCTATATTCTTGGTAATCGTGATCAGTGCATTCGGTTAGCAATCAGTTTCCAGGAAATGTTGATCTTTATTCCATCTGAATTACTTTCATATAATCGGTCAAATAATTTATTTTATTTAGTATTTACATGGGTGGTCAACTATGCAATATGATCGATCCAATCACTGGGACTAAGTAAGCTTTACTTATCTTTTGATTCTTTCCAACCAAATTAATGAACTCTTAGTTATTCGGAAGTAACAAATACTAATTTGCAGTGCAAGTTTAGTGCCAACGAAGTTGGTAGGTCATTTGGGACTCTAGCATGATGTTCGAGGAAAGTAATACTTATCATTTTTTCAGGTATTTTCAATGTAAGCATGATCGTTACAAATGAATATGGACGTTCTTTAGCTAATGAAAATCTCTTTCGAGTGACTGCCACTGGTGATTTGTACAACTTTCAAACATATGCTGGTCAGTCATTCAGCGTTTCAATAGTCATTCGTGTTTGCTATTCTTCATTGTTTAGTCGTTTCGAGTATATCACCGACGGTTGGTAGCATCCAAGGTGGCACAACGCTAGCTATAAGTGGTCAATATTTCTGTAGTAGTCTTCAATATCCAATTGTCGTCAATATTGGTAATCAACCATGCAAAGTTCTGAGTTCAAATTTGAGTACTATTCAGTGTATAACGCCTAGCGCACTAATATTCAGTCAAAGTCAACATCAAGGCTAGTAGAAATTGGTCATGGTTTCTCAAAGTACAGATGTTGTTTATTTTTCAGGCGGGCGCGGCCTTCAAGTTTTTGTTGAACCGATTCTTATTAATCAAGTATTGGATTATTAATCCTGCATAGTAAATCATGAATGTTTTTCATTGTAGACCGTGTTATCCAATGCTAACCCTCCAATGCCCAGTGTTTCAGCTAATCAGACTTGGACAGACGATGCATCTTACGTATTAAAATCGGCATCAGATGCTACTATATGGTTAATTGGGTTCGTACGTGTACCAACCACGGGTACATTCACTTTTTTTCTAAGGACAAATAGTTATGGTGCTCTATTTCTGAGCACAAACGATAGTCCGGCTAATAAAACCAAGATTGCTGATGCAAATACAGGCTATCAATCAAGTCCAGTTATCTTACAAAACGATACAAAGTAAACCGAGCATTTTCAATGTTGAATTATACTTCTTTTTATTCGTACTATGATATAGCTACTATTTATTTTGTATTAGATCTCGAGTTGGTGGCTACTTAACCTTGTCGATAGACGCTAGAATGCATGAGACAACACTAACAGCGGGCACATCAAGTTTTGTTACGAATGAAATTCAGCGCATCGATATCAACTCGAATATTGTCAATGAGGAACAAGTATTTTATCACAACTTGATACTCTTGAGGAATATTTTTCTTATTTTTATACTATGTTTCGAAATAGATCATAGCCTATACAGAAAATGGGACAAACAATGGTACATCCGAAGTGCAGTCAATACAAGTTGATGGCTCAACATTTCAAATAGGCTTCGATGGTGTCTATATAGGTTCGTTCATATTTGCGTTTAAATCAAGAATAAAACGAGAACGTCAATACTCGTTTAGGCCTGCTCGACAGATTATCAACACCACAGATTGTTCAGGCAGCTCTAAATGATTTACCTACCATTTATCCACTATCAGTTACAGTTCAACGGATAAACTCAACTTATGTAATCACCTTTCCTATTGAAATGGGCAATGTTTCTCTTTTCAATGTAATGTCAACGGCAAGAAGTCAACCTAATGTGACCGAACTTGTCGAAGGTGTAGCATCTGGCTCCAAATTAGCTTTTCAAATCGATGGAATAACGTCGATTTATTTTGATTTTTTCAATAGCAACATTACAGAACAGATTTTAAATACAGCGTTCAATGCACTGTTCTCAATTCAATGCCCAGCTTCAGTTAATAATGCAGAAGTTGCACTCTCTATTGTCTATGTACAAGAATTCGAAACGAACTGTGTATACGACGAAACTAGTATTTCAACTGTTGCATTTTGTGGTCAATGCTCTCTCATGGGCAATACTTTGGTCTCAAGAAATACTCTTCCTGCAAACTACCTTTGCTTCGCTTACCGAGCTTTTAGTTCTTACATGAACGAAATCAGTTTTAATATAAAAATCAATGGAGTTTCACCAGTAACCTATTCACCATCAATCTCACTTATGTTATTATCTGATAAACTGTGGCATTATACATGTATCGATGTGGCTGCTCAACTCGCCACTCAATCATCCGTTTATTACACATCATCGCCATTTATTATCCAGGACGCATGGTTCAGTCAAAACATTCGACACGGCATCATGATCGATACGATTACGCTGCGTACGTCATTACCGATTGGTTATGAAAACAGAAGTTTATATCCAATTGATGGGCCATCACTACAAAATACATGTATTTTTCCTTTCTATTTTAATGGACAGGTCTATTCGGCATGTACACTGAACGATCAAAATGTGGCCATTTGTGCAAATGGCCTTAATGAAACATTTCAATGTCAAAGTTCGTCAATTGAGGGTGTTCGTCGGCTCTATCCGAAACACCAGTTAGTCTACAATACATTAAGAGTTGCTCACAATTCAAGTAATTCTACTATTAACGTATCATTTCGATATAGTGACTGCTCTAATCCAACATCAATAACAGTATTACCAACCAAAGTGAATATCTTTTTACCAAAAAGATGAATCAATCCATAATGATTTCTGTCCTAGAGTTCAATTGTAACAGTGATTAGGAATGCATCCGCTGCTGCAACTGGAACATTTGATTTAGCATATAGTGGTCAAACATATTCATCAATACCAGTGAATATTGAAGCTTCAGCATTGTCGAATCGATTTCAAACATCATCCGATTTCGGGTTTTTAAATGTGACCCGTTCGCGTGACTGCACAGGCTATTCATACCAAATAGAATGGCTATCAAAAGGTGGTGAAAAGTCGCCTTTTTCAATCTCAAGTACTAATGGAATAATGCCGATGGGCACAAATGTAACAACATGGGTTGTACAGCCTGGTGGTGTTCTTCTCAGCCCCTTACCAGGCGACATAACACGAACGTATCACACAACTCCTCAGGTGAGTACTGTTTAATAGTAGCAATATGTTCATGGAGATTATGTACAGGTTGAAGTATTTATTGGTGGTTATGCATCTCATTGTGCGAATACAAATAACAGCTGTCAATATGAATGGTCACCAGCACAGACTCCAACAGTCTCATCTATTTCACAAGTAGGAATGATGCTGTCGATAACTGGCAGTGGTTTTAGTACTGTACTTGATTCGAACGTTGTCGTGATCGGTACAGTAGGATCGTGCACAGTTATAAATGCAACAACTACGTCCATCACATGCATGATCAGTAGTGCTCCTTCAGGAGTTTATAATCTGACCGTCAACGTTGATGGTAAGGGTTTATCTTCCAACAATGCAAACTTAACCGTGAATATCCCACTACAATTAATATCTTTTTCACCTAGTCAAGGAGGGGCTGGTGAGAGTTGGAACCTTAATATTCATAGCCAATCATTATATTTTTTCTTTCATTAATACAGGTGGTGGTTATACGTTAACAGTGAATGGTACTGGCTTTTCATCAGCTGCTGCAGTTTCTATAGATGGCAATTCATGTACAAATATTCAGATAGTGAATTTTTCTTCGATCACATGCACTGTCCCTGCAACGATGTCACTCGAAACTGTTCAAACAATTGTATCTGTTACCGATGGCTCCATTGTCAGCAATGCCTCATCTCTGTTCACTTACAACGTTTCTAATACGCCAACAATCTCATTTATTATTCCTACTGTTGTCACTATGAATCCCGGCCAAATAACAATTGTTGGTACATTGTTCGGCTCAAGCACAGTTTCAGTATATGTCGGTTCGACAAGTATCAACGTTGTATCATCAACACAGAATCGAATTGTAGCTAACTTGTCTCTCTTATCACCTGGTCTCTATCCAGTTATGGTGTCCACGCCGAATGGCTTTGCTCGTCCTTTAGTACAAATCGAATATCGTTTCTATATTCGAAAAGTCATACCTCAGATCGGATCTTTGTACGGTGGTACCGATGTGTATATTCAAGGAGAAGGCTTTGATAGTTCCACATCTATTACTTTCGGCAATGGAGATAATATTCAAGTACCATGTAATATTAAGTCTGTTCAATCGAGTCTCATTCACTGTCAACCAAACTCTGCTGCTCCTCGAGTCATCATTACGTCTGACGGTGTCGATCCAACGTATGGTGCCGGTTTTGCCTGGTCCCCTCAATATGCAACTGTAGAGAAAGGAGCTATCGTTACATGGCAGTGGGGTTCATCGTTGCTTTTATCAACACTGGCCTATAAAGTACAACAAGTACCGAATACATATGCTACTGTGAAATCACCAAATGGATTTGACTCAGGTCCAGCTACATCGTCAGGTGAATAAGAAAAGCGAAATAGATTGCGATGATAACGAATTTTTTTATTTGCAGGTTCTTTCTCTTTTCAATTCGACACATTAGGCACTTATTATTACTGGTCGACAATCGTTGATCTAGCAGAACAGATTGCTCTACGTGGCATCATTACAGTGATCGATCCTCAACCACAAATATTCACTGTTCAAGCCACGTCGAATTCATTTATTGGTATTTTTATTACCTTTCTCTATTATTTTATAATAGGCCATATTTTCTATTCGATAACGTAGCTCAATCGTGTACTTTCCCCTTCACTTTCAATTCAAACAATTACACATCATGCACATCAGTTAACGATACTCAAGCATGGTGTTCTCCATCGCCAAGCTATACGGGTCAAAGACTTTATTGCACGTCCAACAGTATGAATTCCATCATCAAAGTTTGAGTGTATATTTAATACTCATGTTTTATTTTCTATCCTGCGTAGTTTCTATTCCGACATCATCGTGTAATACGAGTACTCTACTGAATCCAAATTCATGCTCGCAGATCGTACCTACTTCGAATATATTGAGTTTTCTTTTCACGCCGTGTTCAGTCGGTTCAATCACTTCGATTTCACCTGTTCAAGGCGTATCGGGAACGATAGTCACCATATCTGGTCTCATACCAATTCTCTCTTTCATGTCACATCGAAAAAACGTTTCCTTTTATAATAGGTACTGGTTTTAGTACAATATTTTGCGAAAACGATGTACAAATCGGCTCATCCTATCATTGTCCGATAATAAATGCTTCTTCAACACAGCTCGTATGTGAAATTAAAGCTAGATCCCTACTCGATGCTAGAGTGAATCAAAGCTTTCGAGTAGCTCGCGATCGTCAAGGATATTTAATTACCAGTGGTGTATTACAATTTCAATATGAGGCATCAATTTCGAATATTTCTCCAACCATTGGTGAAACTTATATTATTTCTTCAAATCATAACATTAATCATTCCTATGTTCTAGGCTCCATTTTCGGTGGAACTGAGATAACAATTATGGGTGATGGGTTTTTACCTGCT
This sequence comes from Rotaria macrura, assembly GCA_900239685.1. Classification (NCBI taxonomy): domain Eukaryota; kingdom Metazoa; phylum Rotifera; class Eurotatoria; order Philodinida; family Philodinidae; genus Rotaria; species Rotaria macrura. The sequence goes on along the minus strand of OENT01000496.1, from coordinate 98,254 downwards.
TATGCACGTGTATTTATCAGCAATGTTGAATATACGAGTTGGGCTAGAATTTCATATTCTCAAATCATATTGATTACGTTGGCATCAATGAATTACACTGATCGAAATATGACTATACGAGTGTTTATTGGTTCTATTGAAGCCTTGTGTTTGCTATCTTCATGTTCCTTTCAATGGGCACCAAGTGTCACGGCTTACTTAGACTCCATCAGCCCAGCATGGATTATGGGACCAGCTACACTGACACTGAGTGGAAGAAATCTTATTGGTGGTGGAGGAACAGCATCTACTGTTCATGTATTTGTCGATGAGGTTCCATGTAATGTAACAGCCATTATGAATGCTACAATCCTTTGTGTACTAGGGGATATTGAAGCTGGAAACCACACAATAACAGGATCTATCGATGGTCTGTTCTTTCATGTATTTAAGGAAATAACTAGAGTGACGATATTGTTTCATTTAAAATTTAGGCGTCGGCATCATTTGGTCTTCTATTTATCTGATTTCAACCGCAAATCTATCAAGTATTGAACCTCTAACGAGTGGTATCTACGGTGGCGTTTTCCTCAATATTACAGGCAGTGGATTTTCGACGAATACTAGCGCTTTACAGATATTTGTTGGTTCAAAATCATGTCCACTTGTTGCAGCTACGCATAGTCAACTTCAATGTATTGTTCCTCCACAAGTAAATGGTTCAAATTTGGCAAACATTTTTGTCACTACCAACGGTATTACTTTGCCTGGCTCATTTATGCTCACCTACAGTCCTGCTAGTACACCCATCATCTACTCCGTGAGTCCAACCAACGGAAGTGCCTTTCAATTGTTAAACATTACTGGAAGCAACTTTATCTCAAGCCAAACAACTGTAACTATTAATAAGAGTTCATGCATCATCAACAATATTTCATCAACATCAATCATATGTACAACTGGCTCCAGTTCAGCAGGTGCGAAACCGGTGATAGTGCAAGTTGCAACACTCGGTTATTCAAATGCAAATGTTAAATTCACCTATGTTCTGAAAATCATCGGAGCATCTCCATCAGAAGGTAGCTTTGGAGGTAGTCAATCAGTGATAGTCACAGGTGATGGATTCAACGATTCAAATATAGTCGTTAGGGTATGTAATGAGTTCTGTCTATCAGTGATAGTGGTTTCCAATACACAACTTATATGTGTAACTCCGCCAGCCATTCCTACAGCATCTCACACATTCTGCAATGTAACAGTGAACGTGGATGGATTCACAGAAGCTGTGCCGTTTGTCTATCGAGCTAACTTAACATCCACTTTGACAAGCATTAGTCCGACCCGTGGTGGAACTGGTGGAGGTACAACACTCATCATCAATGGAATCAATTTTCCGTAAGTCTTGAATTTCTCCGTAGAAACAAGCTAAAAATCTAGATGCGCACTTTGAGAACAAAACTTTTATCTTGAAAGAGATTGTGTGATTCAAAAAGTTGAGTGATGAGAGTACTAAATTCAGGTTATCAGGTCGCTGTATCATGAAATAAAAACAATTTATGAGGTCCAAAAGTAGACTTTTATATGGATTCGGATGTGTCGTAAGTGCACTATTGTAACTCTGATCAATAACATAACGAATACTAATCATACTTGTGTATGATTCGCCCAAGAAAGAAGTAAATAAATCTGTGTAGCAATAAGAAAAGATTGAAATATGCGTTGTCATCAATTCATAAATTCACTTTCAAAAAGTTTAAGAAATAATCTTTATTTATGAGCTTTTGACTTAAGTTAAGTCACTTAACTTCGATGATAATGTAAGACCCATGTAAAAAAATTTTGTTAGAAAAATCACGAAATAATCGATTAAAAATTTATTATAATCAAACGATTTTAATCAATAATTTAAGCAGTAATAATCATAGCAAAATCAGATTTTAATCAATTATTTCAATTATTCCAATTATAATAGATTTAGCATATTTTTGAAAATCAAATATAATTCGGATAATTGAAATAATCGATTAAAATCTGATTTTGCTATGATTATTACTGCTTAAATTATTGATTAAAATCGATTAAAAATCGATTTTTTGATTATATTTTTTTACATGGCGAGTCGCATCAATTTCAGTTCTAATTTTGACCTTTCATCTTTTCTTGAGAGAGGCACACTAGGGTTCTTGTCGATTTTCTATTGTGCTTTCCATGTGACACATACTTCAGCTCATTACCTTCACAATTCAACTATTGAGTTGTCCATTCAACTTCAATACACTGTCAAGTGAATAATGAAAAAATGGCCATTAAAATACATCACTGTACGGATTTTGCCCATTTTGAACATTATAATGCACTTTTTTAACTTAAAAAGTGGGAAAATGTGCATTAAAATACGTTAGAACCTTAGCACCATTAAGGGAACAATTTTACCATTTCGTGTAAACTAAATGTTTTTTTCATTGATAAGTTAATTAAGAAACTCTTCTGGGCTAATTAAAATTACATTTTCGAGTTTCATGGGTATTTTTGATGCTTATTTCTGCAGTAATTAAGTTACGAACATTGTCTCAAGTTAGGATAATCGAAAAGAATAAAACTGTTTGACGGTGATAATTTTTTCAATGTTATCTGTCGAAATATGAAGTTTTGTCAAGGGTTTTGTATAGATTGAGATAGTCTACTGATACTGATAGAATATTCTACGAGATACATTTCCAAATGTGGTCACATTTCAATTTTTTCCTTGAAGGATACGTGTTTCGACTGTTAAAGAATTTTCATTTTGCTCAAAGAAAGATAGATTTCATTATGATCGCAAAAATGAACGACAGTAAAACAATAATTCCGATGGAATAAGAATTTCTCTCTGACTTCTATAGAATACAAGCAGCATTAGATTGCTGAAATATTGTATAAACTTGTGCAGTGGCAGATGTAAATTAATACGACAACGAAACCTATCAGATATGTATGTTCCGACCACTCGATAGATCCAGTGGTAGGTTTCGATGAAAATCACATGATTTTCAGCAGCTGCAACCGGAATTAAAATGAAAGTAGTTGAATTCCGAAATAGTTTCTTTAGAATATGACGTATTAAAACGTTGAAATCTGAAATAATTTATGTTTTTGAAAATCCTTTCGCTATTCGAACAACATCAATAATAGGCTCAGATACTGCATGATTTCCGATCGATGAAATTAGATGCATCTCATGGATAGGTAGATCTACAGGTTTCGTTTACAGGTAACCAGTGACAGCACCAAAATTGTCAATGAAAAGCGACAATGCTGAACTGATATCGTTGATACAGTGACTAAATGAATACGGAAGCCTATTGTCGTAGCAATTCTTACAGCAGTACGCATTTTCAGCGATCGCTGACTACACAAAGATCAACATTTGCTGTAGAAGAATTTTCACATTGGTATTGACAGTGAAATGGAAGAGAATCAGATAGTTTAGAACGTATGCAAAAAATTCTTAACGGAAATACTGTAATCTTCAGACTCCTAGTCCAACATAAGCAAACTTAACTATTTTTCTTTTAACTTAACCGTCACTACTCAAGCGTCACAGTTGGGTCCACCACGGTTATTCTCAACTATCTTTTACCGATGTATTCCAATTCAGCATAATCCCCTATAACCAATGCAACGGAAAGAAATCATTATTTGCCACTTCAAATCCCTCAAAGTTATGCTTGTATTAAAATAATTTTAACAGGTATAAAGAAAAGAAAACTAGTGATATTCGAATTGATTCCTCAATATGAATGATAATTGGTGTATTAAAACTTAGAGTGTCGGTGCTCATTTAGTTTTCGTTTAATTTAAATAGAAGTTGAATTATAAACAAGGTTTATTCAAAACTAAATATGGATGATAACAATTTATATTCAAAATAAAAAAAATATGCTATAATTCATACGATAAATATTAACTGATAATAATTTATATTTAAGTAGTATAAAGTTTTTTTGAATAATTTTCATTTAAAAAATGTAATTTTTGTAAGTTAAAACTATTTGAATTATGAATTATCACTAACTTAGCCCATGTGAAACCAATTACCAAAAACATTTATATGTTGTTTTAAATAAACTGGAAAATACCATCCCAAATTTTTACTGACAGCAATTCTACTGCTTACCCTAGGGGAAGTACTGAGTTCAGGGTACCCATGTACTGCGAAAGCCTCAGCAAGGTACCCGATATGGGTACTTCGAAAATTTTCAGTGATTATACTGATCTAGTTACTGCATTGGGTACCCACATCGTATGTTTACTGAACAGGTACTTGTATGAGTACCTGCACCTGTAACTTTACTTTGGAAAACTCTACAGGGTATCCTAGATTTGGCGCGTTCTGTATAGTTACAGTTCATTCACCGTTTTCTTTCGCACACACAGCTCCATATAAACAACTAGACAAAGCATAAGAAACTAATATATTTTCATACTAATCTTTTCTAGATTATTTCTTGACTATTTATTATAGTCGAAAAATGCCNATCTCGATCATAAATCGAGAGAGGACTACCTTGATATGGTCTGGTGGAGATCTGATCAACTCAAGCTCGATCAGATCGAGAAATTTGACCCGCTTGAATTTTCAGAATTGAAAAAATTAAATTAAATAAAAACGAAAAAAAATTATAATTTGCTTTGACAGAAGCAAAAATGAAAAAAGTCAAAGGTTAGGTTCAATCATCAACATACTGCAGCTTTGGCAGCAGGGTACCTAAAATTACTGCGCAATAGTACCCAGCCGAGTATTTGATCAGTAACTTCAAGTACCCACTTACTAGACGCTATGCAGCAGGGTACCCACCCGAGTACCTTATACGTACCTAAAAGTACTATAAGGTACTTAAGTACCCAAAAGTACCTGTGACATACTAGTAGCAGGGTACTTTTTCAGGTACCCTTGATTCAGTACATTCATTAGGGTAAAGCGCACAATTTTGATTAGCACAAGTAGAAAATTCATATGTATCAGATATGCGTAAGTTTAGCCCAATTGTTTATTCACTGCTTCGTTATTACACGATCATCTGGTCGAATCTACTCTGCGGCAGCAACAGTTACAGCGTTAAAATGCGCTCAGTGATACTCAGGAAACGAAATGATAAAGAGTCGTTAAATGCCTCCAAATATACATAATTATAATGATGTAAAATGATCACAGAAATGCTGGGAAATTCCTTTTTGTGATGCATTAAAATGATGTTTTGACCCAGTGAAAATAGTATATGAAACAGCGAAAGAATGTCTACAATACAAACCATTTTCGGCATTTTTGTGACCGTTTCACATGATTATAATTATGTATATTTGGAGGCATTTTAATACCATTTTATCATGTCCTTCCGCGCCTGGGTATACAGGATGTGTGCAGTTTTCATCTGGACAAATTCTTAAAATTAATACATCAAACATTGAATCTTCTATTACAAATAGGAGCACAATGAGTGCCGTATCGGTTAGTATTGCTGGTATAGCATGCATTGTCCAGACAATCAATCTGGCGAGCATCACATGTTTAACCGGTTCGTATCCGGGAACATCTATACAGGTTCCAGTGCGTGTCTATATCAACGGCTCAGGCAATGCAATTGGTTCAGCTCAATTCCAATATATTGATCTTTGGTAAAGCCCGTGGACTTGGGGTGGCTATGCACCACCTGAAGAAGGCATGATAGCTGTAATTGACAGTGGTAAAACAGTCTATTTCGATACAACAACACCGATTCTGAAAGCGATCGTCATTGATAATGCTTCATTAATTTTTGATGATTCACAAGACGTAGCTTTAAATGTAGAATACATTTTAGTAGTCAATGGTGGCCTATTTCAGATCGGTACAGAATCAAATCCATTTCAGCATCAAGCTACTATTACAATGTACGGGGAATTGAGATCAATCGAAGTACCTATCTGTGAGTGATACTTGATCATTCTCAATTCGATTCGTCGGTTTAAAATATTTTGTGCTTACTAGACGGTGCTAAAGTACTTGGTTTACGTCAAGGTACTATTGATATGCATGGTAAAGGTACAAAACATATGTGGACATATTTGGGAATGACAGCCTTCAATGGTTCCTCGACAATCACACTTCGTGATTCAGTCGATTGGTCTGTTGGTAGTGAAATTATAATTGCAACAACTGGTGATTATCTCAGTCAGGGACAAAGTGAAAAACGTACAATTACGGCCATATCAAACGATGGATATAATCTGACATTGGATACACCCCTGCAATGGATGCATTTGGGTGTCACAAAAAATCTGGGTATTATGCTTCTTGAGGTTCGAGCGGAAGTTGGTCTTTTATCGCACAATGTTGTTTTTCAAGGTTTGTTGATAAATTTTTGTTTCAATTTGCTTGAATATCATACATCTGAGTGTAGGCTCTATCACTCCAACATGGAATCAAACGATTCAAGCATGTCCACAAGGTTTCAATCCTGGTAGAATATATTTTATATTACATTAGATTAAATCATGTTCACAAAATGCACTCGCTTTTTACTTTTTTGCTAGATGAATTTGCCACTCAGACCTGTTTTCTTGGTCGTTACGGTCAGGAAATAGGCTCAGATCAATTTGGAGCCACAATAATGGCTAGTGCCGATATGAGCATGATCAACAATACTCAACCAGTCATTCTTCGTTTATCTAATATTGAAGTACTAACTAATCATCGTTTTCACAGATTGATCTATGTTTTTCACATTTTCATAGATATTCAATGCTGGTCAAGCTTTTCGTCTCGGTCGCTATCCTGTACATTTTCATATGAATGGAAATATGAGTATGTCTTACATCAAATCATCTTCTATTCATCAGACATTCAATCGAGCGATTAATATTCATGCTAGTAACTACGTTAATGTCGAAAACAATGTCATGTATGATATCAGGTAAGTTTGATATACTAGAAATTAGTATATAACTGAATGTCTAATTTTGGTTTTACATCTTCACACAGTGGTGGAGCAGTTTTTCTTGAAGATGGGGTCGAAATAGGTAATATTTTCCGAGGCAATTTGGCTGTGTTTGTAAAAACAAGTTCGAGTCTGCTGAATGAAGATATTACTCCAGCTGCATTTTGGGTACTTTAAAGTGAATGTATCATTTTATTTATTCTCTTATACCATTATAGGTGACAAATCCAAACAACATCGTCGACAATAATGCAGTAGCTGGTGGCACTCATCTAGGTTATTGGTACCGAATGCTTGAAACGCCTGATGGACCCTCGTTTTCTCTGTTTCCTGGCTATTGCCCACATCATCAACCATTCGGCCGATTTTTCAATAACAGTGTGCATAGTGTCGGTCTATTTGGCGTATGGATTTTTCCAGAATATATTCCAACAGTCGATGGGAATTGTAGGGCCGATGCACCGATTCAGGCATTATTTGAACGGTTGACTTCGTGGGGAAATACCAAAGGATTTGAAGCTGTCATGGCAAATGTGATTCAAGTGAAGGATGCGCTCATTTTCGACAATAGTGATATGGGTATTTCATATCTCTCTGCCAGTAATAATCAAGCAACAAATTTACCTAATTTTCGAACCACTTTTTATAACATAAGTACTGGCGCATCCGTTATCAATAGTATCGTCATTGGCGATGCAAACTTATCCAGAAGTCCAGTTATCCCGCGCACTGGTGGTCTCATCGGTAAATACGAATATTTTCTAAATTTTCCGTCGCTTGAGTTACATATTGTGTAATGAGCGTTCTTTTAGTTGTGTTTGCCCGTGGTCTTCTAGTTCGAAACGTCACTTTTATCAACTTTCAAAGCTCATCAACTCAAGCAATTCATGAACCACCGGCAACTCCAGCAAACGTTAAGTGTGGTATGTAGCTGTTTTCCTATTTAATTAGAATGAATAATTGCATTAATTTATTCTTGTCTAAGGGTGGTTAACCAAATTTTCTCAAATATCATTTATAAATGTCACCAATCGTGGACTATTTCGATGGCAATACGATGGCTTATATCTTGACGAAGATGGAACATTGGCCGGTTTGCCCAATGCAACAATTATAGCGCCTGATGGCCTCTGGAATACCTCATCTTTATGTGTTCCGGCCGCTAATTTTGTCAACGCAATACGTTGTCCATCCTCACTAGGTTCATGGATTCGATTTGCTTTCAATCAAGTTAACTTGGATCAGAACAATGAACTTTTATTTATGTATGATATTTTCAACCACACCGCTGTCGTACCGACACCTGATCAGAACTCTGGCTATTTGGTTGTGCTACAAGCTAGGCAGACGTATACATTTCAATTTCAAAATGAGATCGTACATAAAAACGACTTTTTCTTCCATCGGTATTTGAAATTATTTATTTATTTTAGAGTTCAGTCAACTTATCGTATTCGGGTACTTTTTACGATTTAGCAGCTGGTGATTATCTCATTAATCGCCATAAAATAGATTTAATGCCTGATCAAGTGTATACAATCTCAAGTGTTTTGACGGCCACGCAATCAAACTCATCTCTCTCCGATTTGACGAATAACAATGGTGACTGGTATTACGACAATGTCACATCATATTTTTCCTACATTGGTACAGTAGAATATTACATTTTATTTTAAATGACTTTTTATGTCAATATTTAGTCAAAAATCCGTTGACGAATGCCCTATCTATTGACGTCAATCTTCCGTTAAATGTAATCAAATGTCAATATCCGAATTGTCAGTATCCAATACAGCCAGGACTCGAGTTACCAGCAACAGCTCGTCCTACCAATGCATTATTCTGGTCCAACGATTCTGACTGGTCCTTTGCGCCGCTAGGATATGGAGGAGCTGGTATGTACACGAGCTATTAGAGAATTCATCATTAGGAGATAAATAAACCTATAGGTGGGCTCAAGCCCGGTAACAATACAAACATTTTGATTCCACGAGGCGTTTGGCTTGTTGTCGACTACCCATTACCGAAAATTCTTGCGTTGCGCATCGATGGTGTGCTAGAATTTGAACAGGTACGACTTTCCATTGATTTGGTTTACATTTGAGAGTTTTTGTCATTTCATATCAGGGAATAAACAACACAATGTACGTGGATAGTATTATCATCAATGGTGGTCAGTTGATTGTCGGTAAGTGATCATTAGACAAGGTCTCCTTGTCTATCGTTGTAAGGTGATTTGTACTAAGGTTGGCCAAACAATCCACTGGACTCAAACGTTGACATCATCATTACAGGAAGTGAACGAGCTATTGTGCTATTGCCGAATGGTGCGGGATCGATGGGATCTAAAGTAGTTGGTGTCTTTGGAGGACTTGACTTGCATGGAATACCCCACAACATTACATGGACAAGACTAGCATCAACAGCTGCCTCAGGTCAAACTAAGATCGTATTGAGTGAATCTATTGATTGGAACATCGCCGATGAAATCATCATTACAACTACGGATGTTGACATAACTCATACAGAACGGCATCAGATTGCGAATATAAGTGGAAGTAGAACTATTATAACGACATTAAATCCTCTAGTGTATACCCACCATTCCATTCAAAATGTATTTCCTAATGGTCAAGCATTGAATGTGTCGAGTGCTGTCGGTTTGTTAACGCACAATGTACGGGTTATCAACCGAAGCCCAGCATCGGATCTGTTCGGTTTTCGAGTATTGATCTCAGACTATGCAACAAATATTTGGAATCCAGCCGTTAATGAAACTATTTATACTTACTATAAAGGCTATGCTAGGCTATCAAACACACAATTCATCGGTTACGGTCAATTTGTCGATGCACCTGATTCTGATAAACGAGAAGGTATTCACATGTACAATCTTGGTGATTGGAATGCATCGCGGCCAACCTATGTTGACTCTTGCTCTTTTGACGGTGGATCGTATTCGGCGTAAGTAAAACAAAAACAATGTTAAATTTTTATGTAATCACTATTACTTTGAATAAATGGCAGGGTCGGTACATGGTCTACAAATGGTGTTCCAATTACCAACAACATTATCTATAACACATACCAATCAGGAATCGTAGTTACCGGAATGAATAATGTTGTTCAACATAACCTTGTTGTTACTGTTTATTGGTCGGGTACTGCTCAGCCTGATTTTGCTAAGTTCGATTCGAATAATGATGGAGCTATTATGTCTCGAGATGCTATCAGTGTTGTTATGAGAGTATGTATTGACGGGTATATTTCCTATTTTTCATTGACTCAATTATTTCGAGTATTGCAGGATAATTTAGTGGTGGGCGTCGAACGTTTGGCTTATAGGATTCAGGGAGATGCATGCCCAGGGACTATCGTTCCGAACAGTATCAACAATGACTATTGGAACAATGAAGCTCATTCGACCATGTCCGGTGTCAACATCTGGCCAACAGATACAGGGTTTACCTATGATTTAAGTAAGCTATACAAAACCTAAATATATTGATTCTCGTATGTGCTAGTCTTCTTTTAAATTCTAGCATGTATCCTGATCAAAGGTTTTAAGTAAGCGACATGCTATTACAGCATACGAATAATATATTCTTCTCTGATATGATGCAACGCACATGTTCGTTTTTTCTCTATTATTCTGCAGAACCTACAAGACATTTTACTACGGTCTTTATATCAATACTGCTCGTAATATTACTGTGGACTCATGCACCATCATCGACGGAATGGTTGGAATTTTTTCATTTGTCGTAGGACCATCGGGTAATTAGAAACGTGGACGAAACTCCTCTCTTCTGTCTGATATTTTTTTTTGTCAAACTCATCTTTCATATTAATTTTGTTTAGCATTGTCACATAATGCCGCTGAAAATTCCGTCCATATTCTCAATTCAATGGTTATCGGTGCAATAACACCGAATAATTGCGCTGAGATTGTGAATATATCATCTAATAATATTTTGTTTTCGCCAATGGCTATCCCATCTGTATCATCAACTGGCAACACACAGGGTCGATCTGGCATCGTCTTTCCATACATTTCACCGTTTAATGAGATGCCAGGAAAACCGTGGACTGGCATCGTGAATGATCCATCTGGTCAGTATAATAGAAAAATAAAATTTAAAACGATTCCTTGATTTTCTTAGTTAATGGCGCGATGTTCATTTCTAATACTACTCTTGCTTTCTTCAACAATGTATGTGGCCGTCGTGATACAGCTATTCAAGTCGCGCAACATAATGATGATGGACAATTTCCGGTGATGACAAGTGCAATGTCAATATTCAATACTTCGCATGGCAATCTTATCTTCAATGGGCGTCCAAATGTAGATGTTCTTAATCCTGATCGTTGTTTTGGTAAGTAGATCAAGTATTGTTCGAATGACTTGAGTGATTTTTTCTTTTTTAAAAATTCTTTCGATGCCACTTGACATCTATATAGATATGGATTGTGATGGCCTTAAGAAAGCCTTGCTCATTGACACAGACGGTTCACTCTTTGGTCAACTAGGCACTGCTTTTTCTCAAGCCGAGTATCTTTGGGGTAAGTTTTCGACCATAGATCGATTCATCCGTGAATATTGAAAGGGTCAACGATTGTTTTCTATCTAGGTAATCAGCAACATGGCGTCGGTGACTTTCGCATACCTTCTGTTGCACTCTCGGATATGAATGGACATATGATCAACATCAATTTAACGTATCCATATCGAGGTATCAGCCGAGCACCAACATGCGTCTATCAACCGTTGTGGCAAATGTATTGGTGTAACAATACGATTGATTATCGTATGCTAATTATCGAAAGTATGGATCCAGACACAGAGACACGTCGCCTTTCACCTGTTGCTATTATGTCCGACAATGGATACATCGATCTTATTAATGGTCCATCTAATCATCATTGCTGTAATGGCTATCCTTGCCTACTACGTGTATCAACATTTATGGCTATTGTTGAATCTCATCATAACTATACGATTTATTTGACAAGCACTCAACCAAACTGGATTCGTTTTCGAATTTTGAATGCCGATATGAGAATCAAAATACTTTTGGCTCTTCATTATGATTCGCTGCAACAAATCGATGTGTATGCAAATGGTATCTATGTACCTCCAACTAATCGTGATACTAGTTTTCCATATTTAATGTTAACTGATCAGCCTAGCAACGTTACTTTTTTTTCTTCGCCTGGCTCTAATTTCTTCAATAGGTAATTTTTAAAAAGTGGCTAAGTTCTCTACAGTAGAGACATCTTACTTTGTATGTTTCAGAACTACACAAATAGCTTACTTTGCGATTGATGGTATTACCGTCATCGATCTAAAGATGTCCCAGTTACTTGTACTCACATTTAATCTTCCGCCAGTGACACCGTCTTCCTTCTTCACAACGAATCTCATCGTCAATTTAGCCACTTTACTTGGAGTGAATATGAATGTGATTCGACGTGTCGATATTGTATCCGCTACTAATAACACGTGAGTTCTTTGATGCTGTTACACTGTACTTGTTTCACAATCACTTTTAAATAGTCGAGTTCGTCGTGACTCTCTTGTTACTAAACTAAAGATAGAGCTACGCAACGAGCCGATTAACAGTTTGCTATCAAACAGTAGCACTCCGAATAGTACATTGTTAAATCTAACGTCATCGATTCTCAATCGATATCAATCAAATGAATTGCAAAAGGCATGGGCGAATATATCAGAAACAGGCAACACGAGTCCATTAAGTTTAACAGTTCAAGAACCATCAAGTCAGCTAACAGAAGCTTTGAGTGTCATCAGTTTTATTAAACTTGTTACGATGCCAGACTCCTGTCGTGAACAAAGTCCGTGCACTGTCCAGCCAGTTCTTGTGGCATACGATTCTACTGGGAATATCATTCAAAAATTGGGCTCCATCCAATACCCGTGGCAAGTAGTCGCCAGTATTGTTGGTCAACCGAATGCGTTCGTTCCGGGAGCTATTGCTAATTACACGAATGGTCAAACAAAATATAGTTTGTTCGGCTTGCCGTACGTTGGCATCTTTCAAGTTCAATTCACGCTTGTTCTACCGACTGGTGTCAACGAGTAAGAAAAAACAATAGCTTTATTTTAATTTTTCCCATATAATTTTCTTTCTATGGCAGTTCATTCGTTACATCGGCTAATTTGACAGCCAATTCGTCTACAATCCAAGTCTCAAAAGCTTTATTGACAGGAATAGAAGTGAATCATGTCTATGTAACAACAGTAGGACAACAGTTTAATGTCTCTGTAATGCCTGTTGACAATGCCACTCACCGTCAATTGGGACGAGTCGTTTGGGGTAATTGGAGTTGGGCAATGTCGGTTTCACTCTACACATTACCGCAGTATAATCCATCGGGTTTACTCATCGTTGATCCGTCATCACAGACTCTCACTGATTTATTGTCAGGGACAATTACAATGACGAATATTGCGATTGATTCATTCGGCATGTTTATGTTAAATATAAGCTTAGTCTCGTCGAATAATCAATACAGTTTTCAAATTTTATCTCAAGGAATACTTACCATTACAAATGCCAGTAAGTAATGTAATAAGATTTTGAGAATATGAAAATTTCAAGCGTTCTTTTTCTCATCTGCTCCATAGCGATACTTCAAGTCGAGAATGGTTTTCCACAAACAAATATTACATTTGATGGAGATTACAATGTTTTGGCATCAAATGGTCAACTCGAAGTGAAACGCGCTATGATCTATAATTATTTAGTCAACATCAGCATGCCAATTACCAGTGATGTCACAATGTGGATCGGTTAGTATTATTGAACATACTTGACTTTAGCTGCAATCCTATATAATATGTCATTAGGAAGTGTCATTTGTTCGTTTTTGGTTGGCTCACCGGCTAGCAAAATTTCACAGGCTGTCTCAACCATTCAATCGAATAGTGGTGCTATACCTGGATTGACAATCTTAAGAGTCAATATCGCCGGCACTCCATATAATGCAAAATCTTTATTAGTAGATTCAACATATTCAGCAGCTCAAAATTCATCGGATAGCACGGGTCTTATTGTGGGTCTTGTTGTAGGCCTTGTATTTGTCATTTTAATCCTTGCGACCATTGCATATTTCATTGCTAAAGCGTACGGAAAGAAATTCGAGCGCGTTCGTTCAAGCAGCAAATCTAACATAGTAGACATAAACTTATACTCAACCTCACATGTCGATTTCGATGCAAGTATCAAACCAAAAGAATATCCTATGGATAATTTACCAACTTTGGAGCATCTACCACCAATCGATAATCAAGTTCGTCGACCAAGACGTCTTAAAAAACTCGAATCTGTCATCATTAAAAACTCAGATGAAAACGTTTCGAATAATGAAAAACATGAGCCCAGCACTATGCCAGATTTCGAACTAGTTCATTTTCAGTGACACTATTAGGGATCATTAAATTTACGTCACTAAAGTACTGTTTGGCCTTCGTTTCTATTTCCACTGATTTCACTTTCAGATGCAAAATCATAAATCTTGGTTTATATGTCAATACTTGGACTCGAAGTAACTCTCAAATTTATATTCTTAAACTATAGTGAGATTTTCATTAATTATTCTGACTCAGCTGCACTCTCAAAATTTTATCCTACTTGAATATCTAACCAAAGAACCTTTTTCTCTCATTTTTTCATTTCGTTGAATTCACAATAAAATAAGCAAAATATTTAAAACTAGGTATTCAACTGTTTTTTTTTATCAGTCTTTTAGAGTCGATAGGAAAATATAAGGTATCAACCTAATTTCTACATAAGTGCTTTTATGTACGGTTATAAATAAAGAGATGCATTAGAGATACTTAAAATATTTAAAAAAACAGATAAATAAAGAATTTGCAACAATAAATAAGTCAAGTGACAAACACTGGCTGTACAATTTTGACATTGTTTGCAGCATTTTATGAAGCTAATCTTCAGAAGTATTTCTGAACCACTGTCGATCACAATTTAAATATGGGAGAAATAAGTTTAGTGAGAATGACATCCGTAAAAAAGTATGAGCACGATTTTTCTTCGTACCATGAATGTGTGATTTGATTTCAAAAGGTTTTTGAGAAAAAACTAAAATAAAATATACGGATAAAATAGGAAGAGTGTGGCATTCAACGTTATTTTCTAGCACGGTGCTACGGAAGAGAATGGAAATAACAAATAAAGCAAATAAATGAACAAGAGTCTAGTCGTTTTGATGGTCGGATTAATTATATTGCTCGGTTTCATTTTTAAAAGCAGTATAGTACTTGAACAATTTCATAGTCAATACGTGTCGAATTTTCACTAGACTGTATTGCTATGAGTGCCATCAGCATTCGAGCTCATATCATTACACTATTTGAACCATGATAATTTGATTTTAAAAGAGCTCATTAAGATAATTCCATTCAACTCGAATTTAAATCAAATAACAATAAATATCAACACAATTCAGCTTTCATATTGTTTTACTACAACATATAATTATTTCAAGCTTGACTTTAACATCTTTCTCGAAAGTCGGAAAAAAGAACACATTCGATAAGTTTTCTTTACATGAATTCTATCATTATAAAAGATCAGAATTGTATTTGCGTATAAACTCATTTAATTTTGTGACAGGCGTAGATATCACAAAGTATGCTACATCAATTACACGATAGACATCCATAGTAAATATTTCGCGAATGGATCATCCTATATTTCAATATCTCTAAGCATACCGCAAGAACTATTACAATTATCATCAAATAATGGTATTCATTTGAAATATTTTTCCAAGAAATTTACTTTGCGATTTGAAATTGATGTTCATCTTTTCGTTTTCTCCTCATTTTATATCAACTTTTGTTTGATTTTCAATTGAACAGGTAGGATTTAGCGTCGAGAAAACTGTATTTGTTTGCTTCGTTTAAAATATAAGTGTTTTTCAATAACTCTTGGATAAAAAAGATACTTAAATATCAAGTAGTTTTTCTCGAAGTTATTCTTTTTCAAATTTTGAAGCATTGATTTATTTATATTGTGTGTCACTTGCGTATGTTAAAACATATCTTTAGATTTCATATCTATTTCTTTAAAAGTATTGAGGCAAGTTGATGCTGCAGAAAAATATTTCTTTTTGTCGTGAGAAAATGTTTTCAACTTGTCGAATGAAAGAGTTGAAAAGCATCGCGTTGTTACATTGCTATTTTCAAGACATCACAGTCTTGTGCTCAATGTTTAGTATTGTTCTTTTGATCGTTCTGTGTTACTTCTTACAAAGCCTTGTTGCTACTGTCGATATTATTTGTGTTACAGTTGTTGTTGTTGTTACTCCTTGTTACTGCACTATGGTAACATACCAGATGATTCATTCGTCTAAAGAAAACATGTTTTTTTTCTTTTGACTCATAATGACACATGTGAAAAAGAATCTCGTTGCACATTTCTTGTTCTTTCTTCTCAATACATCAATAAGATATGGTGACACATTTATATCAATGGGGAATCATTTATGATTCTCAGACACAAAAGCGAATAAAATCTCATGTACCAACAAAAGTGACAATACATCAACGATCAGATAGCATTTTCGAACAAATAACGTGTGGCACGAATTTCACAGTTGCTTTGGATTCAAATCATCGTGTATATATCGTAGGTGATGAACCAAAATATGGTCGTCTCGGTCAAGGTGATGATAAAACTATAGTACCAACGTTAAATTTAATCAAAGGTCGACTTCCATCGATTGGTTTTATCTCATCTGGACCATCGACAACTATTTTATTAACTACAGACCGAAGAGAGTTATGGGGCTTTGGAAAAGGTATAGGCTCTCTTGCAAAACAAATTCTACAATGTGAACAAATTATCAGCCACTGTGCTTGCAGTGAAAATTCGATTATTGTCGTCATTGATGGTTATGAAATAAAAGAGCGTCGTTTCAATCGAGAAGGTTTTACTACAGAATGGATCAGTGTCTATCAATTACCAAATGCAAATGATAAGATTCAACATATCGATATTGGCTCATCTTTAAACGGATTTGTTACAGAACAAGGTCATGTATTTTTATGGGGATCAACCGTACCTTATGGTAAAGTATCGAATGAAGAAAATTTTCGAAATATATCCATTGATGATCCTGTACAAAAAGATTTAACCAATATTAATAGTGATAGTGATCGACCGATACAAATTTCATGTAGCCGTGGACAATTTCATGCTCATGTCTTATTACTAACTGAACAAGGATTGATCTATTCCATGGGCTCAAATTATAAAGCTAAATTAGGTATTGATATGAATCAATCATTTACTGGTGAATGGACATTAATTGAATTAACACGTACATGTCCTTTTAAAATGATAGCTACTGGAGGTATTCATTCAAGTGCACTGTCAACAGATGGACGAGTTTTTACTTGGGGTTGTGGATCTGATGGTCGGCTAGGGCATGCTGAAGCTCAAGGTCATCGATATTTATATAAAGAACATGAACCGAGACCAATCGACCTGTTAGATAAGCAACAAGTGACATCGATTTCTACTTCGTATTATCATATGGCAGCTATTGTTCTTCAATAGACGAACGTCTTTACAGAAAACTTTGAGGACACTTTTGTCATATTCTCGATTTTTGTTCTTTTCTCTTATCATATATCTTCTACTCCTGAACAGTTGACTCTTTTCTATGATATCTATGTGTACTTGTTCCTATCATAGAAATGCATCGAATATAACTTTCCATTCATGGCTAGTGGTGGCACTTTAACTTTAAAGGTTAAAGTTAAAGTGATATACTTTAACTTTTTTTTAAAAGCTAAAGTGAATTTTCTTTTTTTACTCTTATCACTATCTGGACTGATCGGTTGATGCTCGCCAGGCTAGCTGGAACCTATGAGACGTAAAAGAATGAAAAAATTAACTAGTTTCACTTTAAACTTTAAGATCAAAGTATAAAGTTATTTAAAGACGTTTTAAATTGTTTTATTTTTCAGTATTTTTGCCGTCTCATAGGTTGTAGAGGGTCTAGCGGGCATCAATCAACCTGTCCTGGTAGTGAAAGATATGAAAAAGAAAATTCACTTTAACTTTAAAAATAAAGTTAAAGTAAACCACTTTAACTTCAACCTTTAAAGTTAAAGTAAATCACTTTAACTTTAAATTTGAAGTTAAAGTGTCACCCCTATTCATGGCCGATCTCGTATTCTTATTGGATTTTTCGATCACTCATCAATGTGTATTGAAGGAAAGTCAAGCTGATATATTTGGAGAGTCTTTTGAGACAAGAAAGCATGAAAATAAAGATGAATCACATGTGCACTAACCTTTCTGCAATAGAAAGTTGACAAAATTTTCAAAAGTGTATTTACATTTTTTTATTTGAATTGGAAGTACTTTGCAGACGAAAAAGAATCATTCAACGACGGGTTTGCTATCATTTAACCAATTACGCAACGAGTTTAAGTGCTGCTAATCGCTTGTGTAGTAAGGACGCACACTAACAGCGTAAACAATGGAAAAAAAACAAAAGAGATGAGAAGAAGGAGAAAGGTCGAATCGAAGTTAGAATCAAATGATATAACAATTATCACGCATGAGAATAGAGTATTTAGATAGTATTTGAGTAAGTGGAAACTTTCAAGAAATCAAATCAATAGAAGATTCATGCAGCTTGTTCCCTTGTCACTGTGATAGTCAAGATAGGGTTCTGATTTGAAATTCATTTTTCTTATTTACCTGGATATAGACACCCATTCTCTGAGACAGATTCCTAATTAAAATGATGCAAGAATTACCTTATGAATATCACTCGTATGACGAATAGTGAAATGCAAGGGCTTCGACAGATGTTTCCATTGTGTTTGAACTACGGACGCTATGTGATAATACAATCGAATAGAGCCTGTCAATCTGTTCTCCGAGTATGTGTCGAGAAAAGAAAACGTATAGATTTGTTTTAATCATACGATGAATGTGGTATCACATACAAATAATTAGAATGACTAGGGATAGTCTCGTTTGAAGTTTTTTCTTTGTTTTATTTTTCAATGTTAGCAATTTGGAAATTTATATCACCTGTAGCCGGGGAAACAAGATAAGTAAGAAGAAAAATGGATGTGATTCTTTGAATGTTTTTATTTGATTGTTTTGATTATTTTACTCTTAGCCAAAGCAATTTCACCACTACTGCATATGATTTTGAAAATACGCATTTCATTTGAATGATGGCAAGTATTAATCCATCGAACGGAGTGTAATCAATGTTTTTCCTCTGGATCTTCTCGAAAACGGCATTAGTCAATTAAAAAATAGACAATCGGAAAAATACTCAATCATGTTTTAGAACGTGTATATTTTATTTTCTTTGTGTTAAGTAATGTAGTTAAGACGAAGAAATGAAAAAAAAAGGAAAAATGTTCAAGCGTATCATTTTGACATCAAGAACCATACGACCATATTTGAAGCAAACATGAATAGAAAGAGACAGAAGAAGAATAAATTATTCAAAGCACTGCATCTGCCTTCGATATCTTTTTTGTTTTTTCCTTTGACTTTGTCTTTGTCAAAGTCAGTTTGACATGATTCACATCTGCTGCAGAAAGCACACTTTGCTTTTATATTTTCCTGAACGTCTACACAGGTTGTTAATTGGATTGGTTTGCCATCATCGATTTGTTTTACTTTGATAGATTCCATATCTTCTACACGAATATCCTGTTTTTGGTCGATAATTTCGATTTTACTGTGCTTTTGGAAATGTGAAGTAAATACTTTTTGACAACATATATACGTTGTTTTTGGAGGGATTATAACGTTTGCAGTTTCTTTATTTGTCGAAAGTTCATCATCTAATTTTTTGTCTTGTTTCGGCGATAGAATGCAACTAGCATGCAAACTTTGTAACCATCCACAAAAAGTATAAAGTGACTTTGGCATTTCAGCTTTTGTTGTAAAATAATTATATGTAATAAACCAAGTCATCGATAATAATGTCCAAGAAATCGATAGTAAAAAATATAATGTGATCATCATCATATATTCAGATTGTTGTGGAAATAGATTAGCAAAATTTAGTGAATAAACGGAATATGTCATAAAGCATGTCATACCTTAAATAGAGATAAAATACTTGTCGTATACAGATCATCTCCTACTAAAGAAAGCAGCGTATTCTTACATAGACCTATTTGTGATCCGAACGGTAGCATATATGACAACAGCGTAACACAATTCAAAATCAAACACGCAAATATACCATTTAGAATGAAAAATAATGGCTTTCTTTCTAGATATAATTGAACTGATATTACAGCGTTGTAACTATCTTCAAATGGTACTCTATCTTCGGCATGAATTACAGTCATACCTGTTCCATTCAATGCCCATAAAGGATGCTCATGATAACCACTGGTATCAATAACTAAACTACGATTATCAGTATAAAGTATTCTATTTGACCCTTGACTCCATGATGTTAGATTAATGCTGCATATCTGTTTATCAAATGGAAATTTTCGAACAACAAATGTACACCTTGTTCGTATTGTTAATGCTGGTAATATCATACACACTTCACCAGTATAATAGACAGATGCTAAACTATAATCACTCACTGTGAGGTAACCAGTTGCATCTGCTGAATTCAATATCATGGTGTCTGGTATCCATATACTTTTTACCGGTAGCATAACTACGTTGATGGTATAGTTGGAAGCATTTGGCGACCATGATAACCGATTGTCAGACCAGGTTTGCGAAATGAATAAACTTGACGTCATTATTTGTTGTTTTTCATCTATGGAAACTATTTGTTGTATTGCAGCAGTCAAATCAACAGATACTTGGTCATCAGGTCTTATGTTTTTATTGTATCCAGTCAAAAGTGTTGTTATCAGATTTTGCTCTGCTAGTTGTGAACCCGACAATGTTCCGCAGTTGCACATTTCGAAGAAATCAACTATCAGTACAATGAAAGCTAGTAGTGTTATCATTTCAACAGTCTTCATAGGAGAATAACAAGTTGTGTGACTTTCTAAATCGAACAAAAGGTACATTAGTTGATGTCATTACAGGTTAGTACATTCGAACGACTATCATTATAAACCAAACACAAGATTTATAATGCGAAATACATAACTGTGATGCTCAACAACGGTTTTTTTCGAAATGTGTATTGAATGTATGAAATCGTAAACGATTCTATCAAAAAAAAAATCTTCACGTCAGTAAACAATATGAACGTAGTACTCTCGAGCGTAAAGTTCAGTGTTTTTCTTCAGGAATCTCTTCTACTTTCCGGTAGTAATCAAGTCCCTGTATGTCACAAGGAAAAAAATTCAATGAAACTATCTAACGTGAATACAGCTTTCATGGTTACCTCTCAGCGATGAAATAAATGTAGAATATAATTTCGAATACATATCCAAATAATAATTTCAAAGAAAGTATTATCATTCAGATAAGGTTATCTTTTAACTATGGCAGAATAAAATAATATATGATTTTGAACAACCCGTGGAAATCATTGCAGAAGCAAAGCAATCCCATTGCATTATATGAGAATATCTATAAAACGGACGAAATTCTGCCCAAATTCAGACCTCACTATGACAATTAGATGTAAGTAAGACAATACAGTGTAAAGTTGTAACCGCAGTAACTGCTGATATCTTATACTCACTAACTAGTACCAAGCTCATTAACTAGAATTTAGTTATTGCATCCTAGATCGAGTTTATTCATCTGAGGTTGCAGATGTGTATGCTCTCATCTTTGCATATATACTCTATCAACCATAGATTAAATGAAAGTCGGAGGAACAGTGGCTCTTTCTGTTTTACACAGATAGTAAGGATGCATGAATTTAAGAATCATGGATTTAATGCGAAGTTTCAATGAACTGTAATCAATTTGTAAAACGAGACTGGCCATGGGTCACTGTTCTTGTATGACTTTTTATGGTAGAAATTTCGACTTACTGAATTAAAAAAAAATAAAACTAGACTTCATTCACTTGAAGAACAACTCTGCATAGATTTTTGTTTTGATCTTCAGTCGTTCTTATGTGATAGCAACGCTCAATCACATATTATGATTTAAATATATATTTTCTACACTTTTTCGGTAGCGATTTGTAATACAACTTTTGTCTAATTTGTTTTGTTATGTAAATAGAATTCTACTATTTATATTTCAGTTCCACAACACTCGCATTTCAATCACAATCTAGATTTGACACACACATGTTTTGTTTATTTTCTTCCGGTGAAATACATCTTAATATCATTCATAATTTACCAATCAAATAATTCTTTCTTTCTAACTTAGTTACAAAGCAGTATCATCCGATAAATAATTTAAAATTCTAACAAATATTGTTCATTTGTTCTAGAAGAAAGTGTTGCCTGATCTTTCTATCGATCATTATTCATTTCCTTCATTTTCTCTCATATTTATTCGCGAATGAAATTCATTTCAGAGATTAGAACTAAGATCTGAAAAAAATCATAGATTAATAGATTATTGGAGCATGAAAAACAATAATGAATATTTTCTTTAGATTTAATATAGATCTTTATTTCTACTGCTGATATCATTATCACTGATTTATCTGTTTGAGTTTTTCTTCGAATTACAAAATCGTCCATTGACTTTATTCCATTCATTAGTACATGCTACACTATGTATATAATGTAATCAACACTCTTGTAACTTACAACGAATGAATTGCTCTTGACACGATCCGTTCGTAGCATATAGACTTTTAACAATATTATTTAACATCGATGAACTTGATAATCACACTCCAGGAGTATAATAAATATCAGGTTCAAGAAAGACATCACCATCGATTGAAATAAAATTAAATGCCGCTCTCAAACTATTAAATCGATTTTAGAATAAAAGACAGACGTTTGTAGAAGGGTATCATGCTACATATTACGCTCCGAATTTTCAGTATATTGAGCTGATGAATCGATAGAAAAATTCCCATCGTTGAAATGGAAACTCTACGACGCTTTATCCGTGGTCATCCATTGATCTAAAAATTTTACAAGTAACTAGAAAAGAAGGCAACTTCATATGTGAATATATTTTCCGACTTTATTCAAGGTTTCTTCAATACAGATAATGATGAGATAATGCAATGCATCCGAATAAATCTGATGCTATCTCTAGGCGAAAATTTGTTTTACATCTAGTGGTTTATCTATGGAGATCTAAAACATTATGCATAGTGTATGACGTTCGCTCCATTGATGCTCCTATGTTTGATCTGAATACTCCAGTATTATAGTTTAGTAGTATTCAACTAACACTATTCTTTCTCATCAATGGATCTTGAAGCATGTAAGTAAATCTGTTAATCATTCATACTGATTAGTTTTTGTTCCGGAACAGTGATCAATTTCGATCCATGGAAATAAATAGAATTCATAGTAAGAAGTAAGGATTGTGATTACTTTTGTCTTTTGATGAACAAACTAGGTTCTAATGAAAATCTACCTGCTTTGTTAATATACAATTGATAGATAGTTTTATGAACGATACGTGATGCTTATTCACCATTTCAATTGAACAAGTATGTTTCAGTAGTTCGATTGTCTATCATCAGTCGTTCATTCTAACTGTAGGTCATCTCAATGCATAAGATGAAGTTCACGCTTGTTGAGCATTGTAATGATGTTCACAAAATGATTGGATCTTGCAAACACCGTTGCCTAACTTTTATTGTTTATCGAATATCTTCAGTTCATTTTATTCCATTCTTCTTATCTTTTGAGCAATTATGAATACTTTCAGACCAAGGACGTCTTACATTGGTCTCCGGTGAAACAGGAGAAGAAATGCAAGTGCACATGTTATCGTAGTGACCCAACATGAACTGACAGTAAACATTTTTAATCATTTTAATATTTCATGATTGCAATAGCTCATATTGATTAAAACAGAGAAAATTAACGGTTGGGTAAAGTTCTCTTGTAAATCTTGTTGCAATAACAGAGGATCAATACTTTCGAGCTTTAGAATAATGGACATCTGGTATTCTGCTAGTAGTGAACGTGCTGAAACAGCCAGATTCACTGGATTTAACAATTCGGTTCTAGATTCAAAATAACACCGCGATAGAGTTATGCACTAAAGTAGATGATTTAAATGATAAGAAAATTATTGAAATATTCTAACTAGAATTACTATGATAGAAACATCTAGACTTTTATTGACTTGGATCGAATTTTAATCAATGAAAAAAGATCAGTGAAAAAATCGATAGACTAAAAACCAATAATGTCGTCAAGGTACGTGCATAAATTTCATATTTATTGTCAAATACATCTCACTATTCGATATTTGAATTATCAAACAATGTTACGAACATTCAATCGACAAGCTTAGAACTCAATGCGTATAATATGAAAACAATGCTGTACTTTTTAAAGCAGATGCTGTAGAAATAATCCATTATTTTCTACTGACATATTGAAGTAGTCAAACTCAAGAATGATATTTCATCATCAATTTTGATCTTGATAGTTAAAAATTCAACAGATTTAGGCGAGTATTTGACGCTTCTGATGGTAGTGATAAAAATTTATTCAATATCATTTGAGAACAAGTTGCATGAAAGTTTTATTCTTGAGGCTATCCTTTATCGTTCATATTGACTTTTGAAACCATATCAAAATAAATTGCAACGTCGACTGGTTGATATGAAGACACTTGTAGGCGTTGGTAGCACATTGACGGCAACAGTTGTATCTTTAAACAAAAGATGTATCGTACTCTCTTTTTGGATTGCATAATTTGAGAAAACTCTGTCATCCTCGAGTTGTTTGCCTGCTAAAATAAGCTTTTGGTTTTCTACCGGGATGGGAAAGTGTTCATAGATAGCGTTTTTCACATGAATCACTGTATCATGATAGAAAATTTTTAATTCAATGATTTCAGATTTATCCTCAATTCTATGAATTGAAATAAATACACGATATCTTTGATGAGAAGCGTTTGGCCAAAAAACCACGCAAATCGTACTTCCATTCTTGATACCATCGTAGGTTGACAGTGTACATTGATTATCTAGTTTTAGACCATTGAAATTTAAAACTGGTCACATGAAGGTATTTGTACTTGTTGAGTAATTGTATCTTTTACTTGTTTAATGGTGCACGATGAGTCCATATCTATTAGTATTGACTCGTGTGGATACATCTGGGATGAGTTTAGTTGGGTACGAATGAACTCAACGAAAATTTGTATTTCTAAATTACACACAGAAGTTTGCATTTTAATTTCTCTTTATGTGACAAAACTATAATATTCTATTTGATACGTCGAAACTCATATTTGGCCCATGAAATCCTATGTATCAATTGATGTATACAAATTTATTTATTTTCTATGACGAATGAATTTCGAATCCAAAATATGACATGCTTACCGCTCGATCTATAAGCAACATTTAAATAAACTAAGATTGTTTAATAAGTAGAGCAGATTTTCACTATTTCGATGTTTTTTCTTAAACTATCAAAGCTTTAGTTTGTTTTTAGTCGATGATGAGTACTAGAGAAAAATGAAATCATTCAAATAAAATCTGATGCTTTGTTCATTCTTGAATTCATAAAAATATATTTATAGTATTCTAACATTTCAATTAAAAAGAAAATAGTGTCCTATTTATGAAAATCATGCATGAAATTTAGGTTTCTAAATCTTCGTTCGAAATTCCCTTTTCCCAAAGTAATCTACAAATAAAGAAAATATCAATTCACACATTTAACAGTTTTAGAACATATGCTTCGCTAGAGTTCTCTACATTGTCATAGATTTCCGTCAGATTTCTAGCGCCATCCATGACAAATACTCAACGATTTATAAAAAGCAGATTCAACTTACTGAGAAAGTAATTGAGAATCAGATAAGTTTGGTTCATGTATTAAGTATAATTGTGAAAGTATCGTTCTATATGGTCATGTTACGAATCACTGACAGAAACATAATTAGTTTTATCTGATTCACAATACTTTTATGTTGAGTAAGAACATACATACTCCGATGTGCTGTAATATTATTTCCATGAATCATAAAATATTTTATAGCCAACCAGCTGAGATGTGTTAGTCATTGAAATGCTTCAATATGAGAGACTATATATTATCATGATTAACATGGTAAAGTAATGCGCTTTAGTTCACCATGATTCACTGATTAAGTACAAAAGAGACAAAAAATGGAATTGCAAGCCACTCATGAAATAAAACAACTGAAAAGAGACAAGACTATCAAATTAAAAATGGCATCTATATTACGTATGAAGTTCGCTTAATCAAAGTGAAATTTTTCTACTAAAAGTGATCGAAGTTTAGAAGAAAGAAACAACTTGGTTGTATTTTTAAATTCATCAGACTCTTTGCCAATGTTTTTTGAAAATTAAGTCTTATATTTTGATACATGACTTCAATGTCAATCAAAATAAAAACTTCTTATTTCTGGCAGACTAAAAATGAGTCTTCTTACAAAAACCTTTTATCGTTTCTATTGTTTTTAATACTCAATAGTCGGTTATTCTGTATCTTGGAAAGGAAAAATACTGAAGATCAACTTAGTAACATTGCGTATATAATTGTAACGGTGAATTTACCGTCACAGTTGTTTGTCAAAACAGTATCGAAGTACCGATTCTACAATACAAATGGCGATCGTCGGATAAAGCGAAAATCCTGTACGAAAAGATCTAATTCAATTCATATGGGAATAGAATTATATTTTGAATGATTAATGAAATGTACGCTAAAAGTTTGAAAACATTCTATCTCTATAACTTTGTTCGTGACTATTTTCAATCGAATGAAACCGACAAAATTCCTGTCACCTTTTAAGCGAAGAGTCAATGAGAAGAAGTGATATCGTCGGCGAGTCTTTCCAATGATGATATTCTTCATACACGTGCAATTCATGGACAACAATGAATAGATACATATATCAATATAAACACACGCAATTCATTAATACATTAGTACTAGATGATTATATTTATTAAAATGGGAAACAATTTTTTTTTGGGCGAATCACAGTCATTCCTACAAATCTTGTTGTACACTCATGGATTTGATTTTCTCATGATAAAATAAGAAATTGAGTACACCTCTTTCTCTAAACAGCTTTGAAGTTGAAATAAATTATTTATATATGTATAATAATGTTTGATAAAAAAAACAATAAAATAATGCATTAAATATGAATAGAAGAAAATAATCGTTAGCAAAATTGCTGCGCAGATGAACGTCATAGTGTGAGTTTTGTACTAATGAATACATATACGTAGACATCACACCATCACTATCATAAATCATTTAGATTCCTCCTCTGGTAGATTTTAAAAAGACACCTTCGAACTCTTTCTGATAAATGTAATAAAATTATCAACTAGACAGGACTGCGAGTTTCGATGTGCATAGAATAGATCGAGAGATTGTTCGAATCTTTACTCTTACTCACATAAACATTCATATTCTCTATTCCTTCATCTGGAATATATTTCTGATTATATTTTACGTTCGAAAAACAAGTGACTGCGAATAAAAATAATTGAAACCAATCTAGCTGCTAGATAAGAATTCATTTTTTTTTCTATAGCACTTTGTTTAATGTCCTTGAAAAAATAACAGGACTGTGCAACTCATCGTTGCTACGTAAATGCAACTTCTAGAAAAATATTCTGCGTCATTGATTCAGCTGTATAATTATTTTTGATTTCGAAGCTTGATTTCTTCTCTCTTATTATAAGAAGGAATCACTACATTCGCTTTCATTACCATCTACTGAATCAGTTTCAAACAATAGAATGCCCTTATCAAGCTCTGAACACGTAAAACTATCGGATCATCATATGAGCAGCGAACACAATGAAGCAAATCATCAGGATGAATACAATTTGGGACATAGTGAAACGAAAAATGTAAAACATGTGAAATCACACGCCCATGAGCATACAAATATGAACCAACACTCTGGAACTGCTGAACACCATGCTGAAACACAACATCGTTCGAATGCCGAACGGCACACACATTTGCATGTTCCTACGCAAACCCATATGAAAACTACTCATAGAAGTATAAAATCTATCTTGAAAACCGAAGTATAATTTACTTTTATAGTAGTGACATTTGTATTTAGTAAAGGAATCTCCTGAAACGTTATTGTGAAGTCACATATTCAATATGATACTATAGGTTAAGAGAAGAATTTCATATGAGAACGATGAGTCACCTAATTAATTTTCAGCTTGCTGCCTGTTTTCTTCACAAAGTTTCATCTCACCAGTAAAATACATTGATTTGTTAACTGCATTCAACGCGTTAACATTGAGTTAATAGCTTAGTCGAGAAACGCTTTTCTTCAGATGAAAAGATAGCACAGCTTACAGAGAAATCTTGGAACTTCATAGATTTTTCCAAGCAAAAAGAAAAATGTGAAAGTATGCTTGATTGAATGATTGAAAAGAGAGAAGAATATTGATAAGGGTTGCCATTGTTGAAACGGGCAGTGTTTCAGAATCATGGTGATCTTTGAAAAACTTTACATGGTTGGAAAGTCTAGCTGATCAGAAAACTCAAAAATCTATCATGATGATGATGTTTCAAACAAGTAAAACAACTCGGTTGTTGTCAAACATATTTTTTCTATCGACTTTGGCCTTTTTGAGTGTCCTATGACATGAATGGCAATTGAATCAGAGATCAAAATGTAAATTTATTTGTTTTAAGAAGAAACCTCAAAATTGCTAGGAAATCAAGCGAGCGAAAAGCCTAGAACAGAAACAATCTGTTTGTATTTCATATGCAGCAAAAAGTAATTACCGACGGTAGATTTGGAAGGGAAAAATATTTCTGATAGCATCCTAGGTGTATTATTTGTTCGAAATTCCATCATCAGTAAAAACCTTCAATTTTTCTGATTCTCCAGACAATCAAAAGATTCCAAACTTCTTTCTTCCTTTTTGTCATCTATCGTACATAACTACTGATTTTCTCTCCATTCAAAAAAAGCTGATTTGAAAGATTATTTTTGAAGAATCTGCAATCATTTCAGTCCAACGAAAACTTTTCTCAAAAACTCTATAGTAATTCGATGGTTACCTCCCAATGTTGTTAGTAAATCATGATTTTTTCAGCTATGAGATGAAAGTCTTGCAAGGAATAAATATCGATGAATTCATAAAGTGCCTTACACTTTCGTTGTCCACTGTCTACTTTGAAAAAATACGCAAAAAAATCCATCGTGCCCTCTCTGAATGTTGTAAGCTGTGCTGATACATTGAAACAAAGTTCAGGGCATGCTCAAAATATTTCTATTTCGTAAGAATAGTGAAGAGTTGCGCTTTATTTCAATGTCTCTCGTTTCGGTTCGCAGTTCACTATAGTCTTATCTGAGTTTCAATTGATTTGTAAAGCAATTTCATGTTAACTTCAAGTTAAATTACATGCTTTTGGTCAAAAGCAGCCATGCATAGGAACGATTCTAACTGAAAAGTAGAGAAAGTTGAGTTCACTATTGAAAAGAGCATGATCAATAGGGTATGGAATGAGAACGTTTCTGTTCCGGAGCAGCTTTATACATCTCAGACACACGAAATGTTTCTTAGGATAATGAAATCAGATATTACCGTGAAATATAGTAGTGGAATAAGTCTTTAAATAAACACGAGTGAATAGAATAAAAACTCTTCAGTTAGATATGAATTGGCAGAATACGAAGTACTCTTTAAGGCCCCCGCTCAAAAAATGTCTATTTTCGTCAAGAAAATGAAAATTAAGATAACACCATGAGGTGATAGCCCATGTTCTGCTCTTTCAGAATCACTATAGTTTTTTTTTCCAAAGACCATTTTTTGACCGAGATTTTTAGTGATCTTTGAGAGGTCCTCTATGTCAAAAACGATTTTTTAAAATAAGATCTTTGATCTCTAATTATTGATTAATTAATTAATTAACAATTAATTAAGCGCTCAGCGTCTGCAGAATTAAAAGTTACGTAGGATGAGTTAGGTCAGTTTCTTCAAAAACCGCGCGAAAATTGAGAAAATTTAACAAAAACAGCAAAAAATTTTCGAAAAAATGTTTTTATGTTTCTGTCAAAATCATGTTTTTCCATTTTCTATCCTAGTTATTTTGCCTTCAACTATGTTTTTTCGGAAATTACTTTTTACCATTCGATAGAGCATGCAAAGACGCAGGGCATCTCGTGCTCCAATTTTTGAAAAAGCTTTTTTTTAAGTCCAAAAAAGATCGCCTACAAAATTCACTTGCAGTTTTTGGCCTTTTTTCAAGGACTTTGAGTTGTGGAAACTTTTTTGGGCATAATAAAAGCTTTTCAAAAATCGGAGCCCGAGATACCCTGCGTCTTTGCATGCTCTATCGAATGGTAAAAATTAATTTCCGAAAAAACATAGTTGAAGGCAAAATAACTAGGATGGAAAATGGGTCATTTTTAACCAGTGTTCACTTTATAACTTCCTTAAACTTGCATATTTCGGGCTGAAATTTTTATTGTAGGCTAGCCGCTCCAGTCCTAACATATCCGCAAAATTTCAGTCGATTTGGACTTTCTTTGACGAAAATTGACTTATGAGGGGGGGAAGGGGGCTTAAATATATAATCTTTATACACACGTTACATATCTACGAAACAGGACAATGCTCCCACAAACCATCTGTATTTTTAATGAAATTCCGTAATGAAACTTGCTTATACTGTATGTTGCTCGTTAATATTGCTACTTGGCGCAACATAGACGACACTTCCAGATAGAGCTCAACTAGCTCTATCGAATACACACATTTTCCGTATGGTTTGATTTCATTTTCTCATCTGTTCCCTATAAATACTCCGTTACGGAATTTCATTAGTATCTGACAATCACAGCATTTTAAAAGTATTGAATTCTTTATGCTGTTTTTATCAATACATAGACATATATTTTGTTATATTCGGGATCAGCACAGAATTTTGAATAAAGTGCATTGTTTAGTTGTTTAAAATTTAAAGTTTGATTTTTTAGAAAATTTTCTTGGTCCAAAAAGTAAAACATTTTTTTCTAGGAATTCTGGTAAAAAACCATACTATTTGATGCCGAATCAGATGTTGGGAAGGGTTATGTGTTGTTCAAAAAGTTTCTTTGCTTTCATCCAAGTTCAAAGTTCGATTTTTGTAAAAAGCGTGAAATTGCGTAACGAACAGTATTTTTAGGTTTTCTTTCAATGCAATCAGGCTCGTTAAAAAATAGCTTGATATTCTAAAAGCTTGTGACACACTGAGCAACTTTTATATAGAACATTAATTTGCATGTTGTTTCGTTTCGTAGCAATATGTTTAACTTTCAGCTCACCTAAAAAAACAGCTTACTTTTTTTAAAAATTTCATGACGGTCAATGATTTTAAATAACTCGAGTTTGACCAAACGAAAATAAATGAAATTTTTATTGATAGTAGACCATCATAGTCTCTATCTATGATAAAAACTTCAGAGAATAGACTGTGATCTGTGACGAGGCATTGCTGTTAGAATGTACAAATATGAAATTCCGTACCACTTGGTTTTGGCGTTATATACTTCTGCATCGTTTATTTGTGCCATATTATGAAAGTGTATCTGTTTTACTGCATCATGTTTCATGAAGAATTGTACTGGAGATAAAAAGGAGATGATGACTGTAAAATTAGGCCTTCTCTGACTTATGTGGCAATGCGATTACTCGATAGTGGGCCATGCCAAGTTGTTAGCACACCTACTTCAGGCAACATGAAGGATGCACAGTAAAATTGATTATGAAAAACAACGATCAGCAAACTCACTTTAGATCAGACGCTATACATGATTGATTAGAAAAGAATCTAATGTATTTCTAAGCTAAGTTCTATTTTATTCACATTTTAAATGTGATTACACATGCCAAAAATAACTCAAAATAACAATGAAGAAAATTGGGGTGATTTTCATAGATTGGATATCCTCAAATGAGGGTACATTAACTAAATTTAACATTTATGGTAAAGAAATAGGCATTAATTCAGATATATACCGATGAGCTAATGCAAAATTTCAAGCACGATTACGATGCATAATTCATCTTCATAAAATATTTCATTATCGTGGAACTTTCACGCAGCATGGAACTCATATATTTCTAAATAAAATAGGGAATTTAAGTTTTAAGTTGACCTCTCAGAGCTCCTCTGCCTCCTCACCATCATAGACTATGGCAGCGTAGATACAAGTCACACATATCCTAACCCCTATTCCCATACTTGATATAATCCTTTCTTCTGTGAAATATATGATTTCTGCATATAAAATCCACAGAAACAGCACAAGCAAAACTTTGAACTAACTTAGTTTTATTAATTGATATAACTTGTGTTATGATTAAGGGTATTATTTTATCCATTGATTATGTGCTATTTGATCAATAATACGGCAGAGATGATGTAGTCAAACTAATTTTGCATTAGATAAAATATTCAGTTACATTTAAGAAGCTAATCTCATTCATACATATACTTACATCTGATAAACCGAATAATCCAACCGTACGAATGAGGGTATCAACCTCATCAGTGATGTACGTATATTCTTATTTATGTTCACTTCCTTCTTGTGCTCTTACAGTTCGTCAACATGTGGAAACCCATGATCTGGCCGAGCCATGTGAGACTGTGACAGCAGGCGAAGCTCATTCTAATATCAATGAACATGCTCATATCGAAAAGCATAGCGATATTGCTCAGCATAGTCCAAGTCGTAAGCCGCATACTCATGATTTGCATCATAATACGCATGAACACTCTGAAACAACATCCGATCACTTACATTCACATAGCAAGCAGGGTTCACATAGTCCACATCGCAAGCTGCATGGCCATGACTCTCATAAGCATATAAATGACCACTCTGACACACAAGGAACAACAGAAAAGTCCGATCATTCGGATAAGCATGGCCAAACAGCAGGGCATTGTGCCGAACACAAACATGATACTCATGATTTGCATCATAATACGCATGAACATTCTGAAGCGAAATCCGATCACTTACATTCACATAGTCCGCATCGCAAGCCACATGGTCATGAACTCCACAAGGATACGAATGAGCACCACAATCTGCACGAGAGAACAGAAGTACATGACTGCACGGATATACATGGCAAACCAGCAGTGCATTTTTCAAGTCACAAATTGAATCCTCATGAAATACATAGAGATACACATGGAAAAACTGCAGGGCATGATCATCAAAAAATGAGCAAGAAAGTTAATATTCATAATTCACAATCTACATCGGATGGATCTAAAGCAAAAAAAGATGAAGATTCTAAAGTTCAGATTGGTGATACAGAAACAGACACAGCTGAACAGTTAGGTACTATATAATTTTTATTTTCCTGTCACCTAATGCGGTAGCTAATTTAAATGAGAAATTTATTTCTATGAGATTCCCAGTTGAATAATTACGTAGCTCATTAGAATGAAGAATTATCGGAAGTGAGATAGGAAATATGGATTACTGTTATCTTTGCCAGAAACCGAACTAGTAGCTTAAAATAGCGAGAATTTGCCTTACCTAGTTGTCATTTTTTACTCCCAAACATCAAGTACAATAACGATAAAGTAGCTCAAGTTTATTTTATCCTAATCGATTTGACAACTGAAGAATAAAGTTGTATCCTAAATATGGATGAAACTGAAACAAAGCAGTGAAGTCTTATACGAACTTTTTAAAGTTAGTTTTTTGTCGAAGAAAAATTTGATTCAGAGAAGTTCAGTAATGGATAGTACCGTGCCAGAGAAACTTTTAGATTTTAGCTACTTGAGTAATTGAATTCAATAATTTTTTCTTAGATTGCAATTATTAGGTAATCTTTTCGAGGATACGATGTGTGATATTACTGAGTTATGAGTACTTATTTAACTTAAAATACCTTGTGAGCGATAGTGATGCAATACGGCAAGGCCAGATACATGAAACGGTTTTCTTATTTTCTTTTAAAAAGAAGTAACAAACATTGACAATGCTTTATATCTTTATATAACAAAGAGTAAGATTATATGTGAGGAATATTCGATTGGCACGACGGTCGTGTGCAGGTGAGAACATGAACTTCGGTGAATACCAGTATCTACTAGGTCATAAGATGAGTAAATAGCGCAAGAATATTCACATTCGACATTAAATGCAAGCTTATAAGTATGCATTTGTCTTGTGATAATGCAAATGAAAATGTCACACATAGTGTCATTACCCATGAACAAAAGATGATCTATTCGAACGAAAATAGCGTTATTTATCCCATCTTCATAGAAGCAACTCAACGATATCTTTGAGAAGAAAATGAAAAGCATGAAGTTAGTGTAAACACTAGCCTGGTCTATATAACTACGACAGGAAATGAATGCATGGTTTTCAAATGAAGTGCAAGAGGATAATTTCTAGAAAACCTCACGATCACCGGCCAGAAGTGAGCGAAGAAACCGACTTGATTGGCGAACATTCCTGAATGAGGATGTTCATGTGTTTATTCATCAGAAGACATTGCTTTTGATAGATGTCAATCGAAAATTGAATGTATTGTTTTCAATCTTTTTCTTATTGTTTTAGATGCTACCAAAGTTGAAACCACTTTGCCGTATGAAATTTCAGAAGATATTGTGGAAATTTCGCCTGATATCAACGATTACAGCGAGGCGTAATGTCACGTAGAATTCTTTTTTTCCAAATACTCTTTTTTTGTTTTGAAAGTGATTGATCTTACTCATATTTCCTTAAAATCCTATTTTTAATCTTCCTTTCAAAATCCTTCAACAAAATAAATTTTTTATTGATGTTGGCTCAATGCCCTGAAAGTAATGCATATTGAAAATAGCTCAAGATCTCTATAAACGTTCCTTTTGCAAATGAGAAATTGATGGTTGCATTTATATGCTGATATGAAGGTTTTCGAGTAAAGCGATGAAATTTGTATCTCGCATGGTTATTTCTGCATGTCTAGATACTCATTAATCTCTTGAAGAATGCGTGTCAGACATTGTTATCAATGTTGGTATGAGACAATAGATCTTTACGATGAATGTGTGACGATTTGTTCACAATTTAGTGAATATTTTTATTAATGTGTAGGTTTTGCTGTTTGCTCTAGTTCACATATATGGTGACGCATGTAATTACAACCTTGCGCAGAAATTCTCATAAATAAAGTTTCTTCACTATTGGCAGTTTAGTCAAAATAGACTTTCATGTTGTCTCTATCCGGCTGTCGAAAGACGAGCTTAATCGCAGCCACGACTGAGTCAGATGAGATTCACAGAAAAGTTTCAGTTATTTGCAATACATATGCAACCTCTCAACAGAGAGTTTTGATCTGTTGTACAGCTATCAGAAATGGAAGAAATTTTCGGATTATGTAGATGTCACTATAACACACACCGCCTTGAAAGAGAAGTGAAACGCAGACAAGAGTCATTATCACTTTGCTTTGGAGAACGTCCATCAGATAGAAATGATAGTGACAAGCAATACAATTACAGTTATGATAGTTTGCTTCGTTTTCTTATGTTTACGGTCTTCGAGAAAAGGTCTGTTACTAGAGGTGCTCGTGAATGTTAATGGCATCACAACCGTTTGTATAAGAAGTATTTCGTCGTGCAAGCGTACATAAATACTGTAATTAATGAGGATCTTAACTCAGCTAAGTATAAATCAAGAATGTCTAAATGCTAGAAGAATAAAAACAGTATTTGAAAAAAATAATTTTATTGTAGCACGTGAATGAAATAATTGGATTTCGAGATCGACATCGACATCAAACAAATTTGTCATCTCATCTCTTTCATGACTCATTCTTAGAACACAAATTTATGTCCGTCTTCATTAATCTAGTTTTTTTTAATGAATTCTAATGACGATTTGTGCAGTAATCAATTAACGCCTTCCTATGTGTATATTTATTTACATGTACTCCATCTGATTTTTTTATACTGATTTAATGCAGTAAAAATTAAACTATATGTTTCTGTTGTAAATTTCATAATTCGTGTATCTGATTCCTATGTTAGTTGTCAAACTAAAAGTAATATTTTGGTTCGACGATTTCTTTCACAATGTTTTAGAACATAAACTTAATTTTTGCTCTCAATAACAAAGTCCATCTATGTATTAATTTTCTAATAAATCAATACTTTTCAATTGATAGTACATGCAAGAAAATAACTTTCACTGTGCAAACTTCTAAAATTTGAATATTTAGGTGTACGTTGGTGTTGACGAACTTTTGTTAGAAATATACTAATTCGTATTTTGAAGCCTCTTTCTCTCTTGCACATAGAATAAGAGTAATTACTTTCTGACGTTTACCAACTGCAATAAATTTGCTTGCCGAAGTTATTCATTTTTCTTCTTCTATTTTGGCGTGTTGTGCTTCACAAAGGAGAAGAAAATTACCGATGCGATTTAAAATAAATCTATTACCTTATTCGACTTTCTATTTGATGGGTCATTGTCCGATTGTATCTGACTAGTATCATGATAGTAAGCGTTGAAAAAATATCGACAGACAGATCAAACTAACCAAAGAGTATAGTCTGCTTGGATCACTGATACTTCCAGTCGATTATATTTTCGTTTAGAGCAAATAACGGCTGTGTTGTTGTAGTAGAACGAATGTATCAATTACTGTGGTATTGTGGTGAATCGTAAGGATTTTATAGGTAAAGTATATTTAAAAGGCTTAGATAAAATCTATTTCACTCATTCTACTTGAGTATGACAAGCGTCCTATCATAGATGTGAACGAATGACTTAAAAAAGTAAATTTTGATGACTTAATAAAATCCTATCGTTCTCGTGTTACCATACACAACACGGAGAACATGCTTCTTTTATTTACCTTTACGTAATGATTATATACTATGCAAATACAATCATTGTAGTTCAAATAAACATATAATTTTATTTTTGTGAATAATCCACGTATCTTATTGAATGTATAGTAAAGAGAATAGGTTAGTTGAGAAAAAAAGACGAATGAAGTGCACACACGCTTATCATCACCATGTGATATCCACTAGTTAATATTTATTTTCGAAACTTTTATAGCATTCTTGACAATCGTAGGAACTTTTTCTCCAATGTCATCTTATACATTAGCTGCAGGCCTGTTTCAGTCCGTAGCTGCAGCATCGAATTCTTCTGAATATCAGCAAGTTGGTTATGATGTCGTTATTAATTTCAAATCTGCAGAAGTACACTTTTCATACAAAATTTATTTCTCATGTAGAGTCTTTTTTTCTATCTCGGTCACAGGGTTTACCCAAGATGGACATCGCAGGTTGTGGAGATCCATATTTTGAAGCAAACATCGACAATAGAGTTACATTCATGTGAGTATCTTTAGGACAAAATTGTTGATGTATCCTAGAAAAAATCAATATTTCAAATGAAACTATGCACACATCAGTTTTAATATCACGAAAAATAACTAACCAGATTTACGAAATCGATAACAATTCAAAATCCTAGTCTATCTACCCTCATCATGAAAAATAGAGATTATCGATCTCCATCTTCTGTCGTACATGGCTTTTTATTGATTTTAGTAGATAAGATTTCTTAAGTTTCTCCTATTCAAGTCATGAATCTACTTGGAAAATTTCAGATTGGTATGCCAATACTAACAAATCAATCAATATCTTCATTAGTGTGTTATAGTATACATTTTATGAGCTATTTCATGTAAAATGATCGAAATGATCATACTATTATAATCCAAACACTTAGACACCACTCTATTTATACTCATTCTTTGAAAATTTGACAAGTTCTGAATGCTCATAGTGGATTATTCATTTCGATCTATACATAATAGATAAGTAGCCATCCTTATATATAGACGAACGTTTACTTCGATTTAGCTCTTGAACAGTCATTTTCTCGGAAAGATTCAATAATGATGCTTGAAAAGATGTCGTTTTTTCTTAACAAACATAGTTTGATAAATATCATCGAAATTTTAATTTACTTTTAAATATAAACTGCACAAATGATGTAGTCTGACATTTTAACAATACTAAAACTAGACTATTTCATTCAGAAATAGATTTGCTTCGAGAAAATATTGATACAAGCATATTTATTAATTGAAAATGTGCGTTCAGAACACTAGCTTATTTGTTATACGTGAATCTAAGAAACAATACTATAGTATTGTTTCTGTAAAGAGCAACTGCTTACCTAGTTATGTTTTTATATTTGTCTTCATAGCAAATAATTATCATTGACTAAGTTAAGATATACTTGAAGTTTTATCTATGAAGGACACATAAGTCGTATTTATTTTTCAGATGTTTATGGTTCGATCGAGTTGTGCAATGATTCCATATTCTTCTCTATGAATCAGTGCGTTATGGTTAAAATATTCTCTATGTCATTTTATACGCACTAAATATGATATAACGAACTCTACATCCTGTTCATTCGGCTACAATTTTCTAGAATGGCTTATTTCTAATTAAATCCACTCAGTATAGACTTAAGAAAAAAAATTGTTAACTCTTTCACCCAACATAATAAGTAGCATTAATCGAATCATTATTTGATTTATCAAAAATTGATTAGGGAATATGAGACTCTCAAAAAAAAAATGTCTTTCAAAAACTAGATCTTTTCGTGATCTTAGGAACGAAAACTACTGTTTTATTATGATGCAAGTATTCTGCAGTACGATCTGCATCATCGGATATCATTTCCAAACTTGATAGTCGGCTATGACAGCATCGTTTAAATTGTTTACTCGTACCCGGCTGTGTTACACTTAGGCAACGTAGATATCCTTTTTCAGAATGAACGTAGTCATACATAGAAAGCCATCGCGTACAAGTTTTATAGTCGGACATATTGATTACCGTGCATTCGATTCAGTTTTCTCTAATTCATGTATAGATTCAGAGTTTTTTTAAATTAACAAGCTTGAAATGAAAACTCGATGATCTTTCGTCTTATCCTACTGAAACGAATTCATTTGGTTTAAGGCTGTTTATAGTAATTTAACATCCATACGATGCATAACAACTTGAGTTAGGAAACACTTCCATTCCGATGTATCCATATTTTGATTTATCAAAGTCATATAGCTTACACATCATCTTTCGTACATGTTAGTTTGAACCAATATCGAATTCCATTTATGACTAATAAGTTCAATAATATATTAAGAAAAATGGTTTCGTTAAAACTTCTTTTACTCTCTTGGTACACGTTGGATTTGAATCTTTGTCGGTTATATATGTGGATACAACGGTGTTTTAGGTATTAAACGCATCGATGAAGGAACTAAGTAGTTATGAACTCAGATGCTCATGTATATATAATATTTCATAAAAGTTGCTCATCTGCAGAGATCTATCCTTCAGTCACTGAGTCCTACCGTAATTTCTATATCGACTATTTTTTATTTGAGAGATCATTGTTTCTGTACGCTATCCAAGAAACAAACGCTAATTCAACCACTATCAACTGAGTAATGGTTGTTTTAAAGAAAGTAACTATACCTATATCCGTCATCGTATCAGCATATAACTAGTTTGAAAATCCGAAATAAAGTATTTTTTCACGATACGCCATAGAAAGTTTCATGATTATTATATATTTTCCATGCTCCATTGCGATGAATATATCCAGAGGTTTTTTCAATAAAAAATTCACTAGTCACGTCTTTCATAACTTACATTTACTCATGCCAGTACTAGCAATAGCAAAATACTACCAAACACTCTATGAGCACCTTAATCATATCAAGCGAATTGATGACTTTACAATAGAAATACTTCATTTAAGCTTTAACATCTTGCAATGTGTCTGTTCTGTTGAATTGTTTCATTTATTTCGGTTTGTAAACGGCTCAAAAATTCTAGCATAATGATAATTATATGGAAATATTAGCCTTGTAGAGTGTGTATCTATGCAGATAGCATAGTTTTGAACGGATAATAGAGTAGCAGTAGTCTGTAATGACTTGTCATAGGTTATTTCATGGCTACTGCTACTAAGATATGAACATAGTACTGTGTGAATATTTATCAAACAGTTGTAT
This sequence comes from Rotaria macrura, assembly GCA_900239685.1. Taxonomy (NCBI): domain Eukaryota; kingdom Metazoa; phylum Rotifera; class Eurotatoria; order Philodinida; family Philodinidae; genus Rotaria; species Rotaria macrura. Next base: position 58,148 of record OENT01000496.1, on the reverse strand, counting down.
GGAATATAATTCATAACACTAAAAAAGTATAGACGAGGAAATACATCTTTATGATAACTGAATTGAATTTTTTTAAAGCACTAGCCACAAAAACAAAATAGATAAATGTATCGAAAGAATCACACAAATTCTTCGCTGTAGCTTTCTTAAGATTTGCCCATTAATCATCTGATTGTGTGACCTAATTATTATGAAAAACTGTGTGAAATCGATCGAAAATACAGAAAATAAGATTCACTAAAGGAAGTCATACTCTTCGTGTTAAGTCGAAAATTCCCGTAAACTTTTAAGTTGTTCGTGTTTTTGCAAAATTAGCCACATTTTTCGATCGATTAATTCTTTTGACTATCTGATTACAATTCTATGCAACCAATGTGGTGGATTTTCTTAAGTGTACTGAAATCGATCAGTCGAATAAGCTTGTATAGCTCTTAAATTAAGAAAATCGAAAATCTAAATTCCAAGCTCATTGAGACATTGAAAATTTGTTGCTGCGATTGGCAGATGAACTTTCTAAAACATACAGTATTAAGTGAAGGTTTTTGGATACTGTATGAATTTGCAGAGTGATAAAATAGAAATTGTATTTTCAAATAAATTGAAGGTGATATTCAAAACAGCGGGTACAAATGTTCAGCGAATGACGTAGATTTTCGTAGAAAATAATGTCGATCGAGATTCAATTCTTTGTCTCGATCGGTAAATTATGTTTGATATCTTGGTAGTTATTCATCGGATCGGATCTGATCTCAACTCTTCTTTTTGCAATGGAATCTACGTCTCTACACTCACGGCAGATATTTTGTTATTCGATGTTTTGAATATCAGAACACGTTCAATTGAAAATACAATTAATTTCAATAGTAAACATTTACGAAAATTAGTGCGTGTTTTTCATGCTTTGTCACTGATATTGGAAAACTTGATTTTCGAAACATTCGAGCATTAGTTGATTAAAATCATATGCACTTTATTCTTGTTGGTCAAGGAACTTCAAATCGTGTAGAATCACTTTCGCATGAATCGATATCCAGTGAAATTTTATCTCCTATTGTATGTTCTAAAAAATGTGTTTTAGAACGAAAAGAAGCTGCAGAATATCCCATTGAGTATATTTCATATGTAATTAGAAGTGTGTGAATCTAATTGATGACATGATGATTCACACTTCTAAAAATATATTATTTTTGTATAGATGTGCTTGTAGTCAAGTTCACAGTGTGAATTAACGTTCAGTTTGTAAACTTCGGCGAGTTTTCATGAATATGAGTGAGTTGCAAAATTATACTACCGTTATATGAATATTTATTGTTTCTCTCAATGAATCGTTACAACTTTTCTTTTGATTACGTTCCTACCATGACGACAAAAATCACTGATTAACGTGTTTCAAATTGATCTTGAAATATCAGGTGGTTAAAGTAAAAAAAAACAAGATCGTGATTTCATTTTCATGCATCGATAAATACTGATGTGTGACCTATTTGTTCTCTTGTCCTTTGAATTTTGCAGGTTGATAAATTTTTCGTAAGTAGCCTGTCCTTCTTAAATATCGAACTGATGAGCTTTTTTGTTAAGAGATTTGCTGCATTTCATTCTGAATATTCAATGAATACTCATTGATCGATAATGACTTCTAGGTTAAAAAATCGGTTCAAAATTAAGTAGGATATTATTGTACGAAAGCTAATGAGTAAGATATTAAACGGTCAAAAATAAATTGGCAAATTTATACTTCTTATTGTCGAGAAAAAACCACAACATTAATCTTGAGAATTCAATTGTCATATAATGTGTCACGCATGATTTTTCCATTTTGTTTAGTCTATAGTTATCGATCGGAACAATACTACGAGATAAAATTCAGACAATTGTATCGCGTTACAATGATCAGCAAGCGTGGAAATATTTCAAAAAGAAAAGAAAAACCTTCGTTTCATGAGCGAGAGCAAACATACTGTCAATAGGTCACACTGGATTCAGTGGAGAAAACTGTCACACGATATCAATTGAAGAATAAATACGTCAGAAACTAAAGACGTATGCAGGCCATTGTACATATATCCATTTATGGATCGTTTCAGAAGCTATCAACTCCGTGTATGCTATCTACATACTTTAGCTGTTCAGTTGAAACATCAACAGAAAAGGGCAGCTAGCATGTTCTATCAATCACGTTTTTTGAAATTTCACTATACTTTCTGCTAAATACGTTTGATCATGAAATGATCCGATAGGCAAATCCAAATATGATCCTTAGCTCATTCTCAGAGTCTCGACAGATTTTATCAAAATCTCAAGAAGCTCTCGTATCTCAAATTATACAGAACTAGTAGTCAGAGAAATATATTTTTTTTCTGTTTTCATGTCGAACAATACAATGCATTAGCTGTAAACGTGGAATTCAAAAACGAACAGTTTTTGCTCATGTTTTCCCCGAAAGCATAGAATCATTTTTGCAGTTTACTTCAATATTTCGAGATTTGAAAATTCTTATCTGTATCTTCATAGAGAACAGATTACAACATAAATGATACCGAGTGAATTGAATATCCGATGGTCATGCCTTTTTTCTGGAGAAATAGAAAATATCAATGGCAGCAAAAATTCATAATACAATTCAATAGAACGAATACGATGACTCTCACTCGTAGTATTCAGTCGAGTACATCTTGTCGAATTTCTGAACTTTTAATGAAACTCAATTCAAATGAATGTTTTTGTTTTTCATAAAATAGTTCATCGATTCAACCGAATACATCCATGCCGATTTGGAATGATGGTGAATGGATCGTTCGTAATATTCCTCGTGAAGCCAAACTTGTAGTTCTTCTTTATGATAAAGATGATGATAAGGTAGCTGATGATTATTTTGGTCGGTTTGAAATTACTGATCTAATCGATTATCAGCCACCACCTAATGGGCACAACATTATAGGTCCCTTTCGTTTACAGCATGGTACATTTCATTTGTCCATTGAATCAATTGAAACATCTGCTGAGAATCTTAAACTTCCACCATATACGTTCGATGGTCCTTGTTACTATTCTCGTCATGATTCATTACCTGTCGGACGACTTACGATGATTAACGAAGATAACATCTATCCAACATGGAAAATACAATTACGACGGATTCAAACATTTTTTCGTCCTGAATTTTATCAATCATGGAATAAACATTATAAAGCAGCTCAAATGATTTTCAGTGATAGCCTTCGTTCAAAGGCTATTCAATCAGCGATCAAGGTGGCACACAGAACACTCTATCGGCGTACGTTAAAAAACAATGAAAGTGGTCGATTGAGAAACGCTGATGACCTGTGGAAACTATTTGTAGATAGAGCTACAAAACGAATAAAACCATGTATCTATACATACATTATTGATGATAGTACATGGCGATTCAGTGAAACCGGTGCAGGACATTTTGTTGACATTGCAAGTAAGCATGCTCTTCTAGCAAATGGTTTAGATCATGTTTGTTATGCTGGAGAATTTCATTTTCGTCCGAAATTCGGATGGGAGAACATGAACGAAGAGTGGGAGTTAGTGCTCGATAATGGTTCTGGTACATATTCACCGAGTAGTAGTTTACTAGTGAATTTAAAAGAACTATTGGTATTCAATTTTCCTGGATTAAACGTACTTGTTTACGATTATAAAGATCCAAATTTAAAAAAAAGTACTGAACAAGTTAAGTTGGCTCGAGAACATTATCAGAATAGTTCTACAACGATCAGTCGGCTTGTATCGCATTGAGAGCCATGTTCATAGAAAAATGGCATTATTATACATATAAACCAAAATGTACTCGTATTCATACTTATCTCATGATTATTGTTATTCAATACTAAATAAAAACTTGGCAGAAAACTTTTAGTTAGTAAAATGAGTCACTTAAAAATTCAGACCATTTCGTACTGATTGATTGTTACGAACTAGCTAGTTGAACTTCATATTTATTTTGTCTTTTTACTACTACTGTTTGCGTGCGACTTCTATCCCATTTTCTATGTAAAATTTGATTGGCATGTCATTGATGAACACATCATAAAAAGAAATGATGCTCATGATAAGGCTACATGAAGAATAAAATATCACAACCAAATAAAGATGGTATTCTCTTGAAATACCAAGAATAGATATCCATGAGTGAAAACAAGATTCAGGTCCCATGCTTATATACTACTCACTTACATCAGATCGATGAGGTCCTGGTTTCCAAAAACTTCTTTCTTTCAAGATATTCTGCACACTAGCAAGCTTGTTTTTTATATGAGATTTCTAGAAGTTAATCTGCTAGAGAATACTCTCCTTAATACAAGAAAATACTATCTTGTAATCAAATTTTGATTATGATGTCGTATATGCCTCTTACCAAGTTTACCATCGGTTCGATGGTGTAGCGGTTATCACGTCTGCTTTACACGCAGAAGGTCGCGAGTTCAAACCTCGCTCGAACCTCTCTTTTTTGTGGGAAAATAATTTTTTATCCGTACATTTCATCATGAGACTACGTACGTTTGTTATTTGTTAACAAAATTTTATTGTTTTCCTTTGTGTAGCATAGAATTCGACTGGTGTAGTGTGCAGTATTTACAAGAAAAAACACGAGGAGTATGCTTATTCTAGAAACGGATACGATCTTCATAAGATTCTTTTGAAAAAATGATAAATTAACAGTAGAACAATTGATCAATAGTAGTTGTTTTGTTATCATGAACGAAGTAACAACATGTTGCGTGAATTTTCACGATGTCATGATAGATGTCTTCAATAATATATCATGTGAATTTAATTTCAACATTTTTTCTCGAGTCGAGAATCGACTGCAGAGATTTGAATACAGAGTCGAGTGTTTCGGTAACAAGAATTTAACAAGAATAAGTTCTTTTCAGTATTCCTGAAATTTAGAATCCTCAAAGACTTCGAGACCTCGTTTTCATTATACTGAATTCGCTTATTCAGTAGATTGAACTAATCAATTGATATCGAAATGTGTTTGAATGCTATGGACTAGAGAACGATCACCTGTCTACACTCATACCAACACACAAATTCAGAAATTCTAGTATGGATGTTTTGTTCGTTTGCAATCAACAGTCGTAGTCATAGGTCACATTCACCTTTGTGTTTAGTAGAGCAATCATGTCGGCTTTCCGATATTATTTTTTAGTCAAGAATTTGGGGAGCTCGTCGCACCAATCCCATCATTTTTACTTTCTGTAATGAGTGACGTGATGGAAAATCAGGTTGATCGATAGTGCATTTTTTGTTTCTCACAAAGTCGAATAGAAGACCAATAGAGATTGAACATGTTCGTTTAGGGCGAATGTTCAATGATGAACAAAGAACAGAAGAAAATAAATCATCAAAATTTATTTCCTTATGTTCCTTGCTGATTTGTATGGTGGAATGCATTTCTATAATTAAGTAATGATTCGATCCGATGTCTTTTATTCCATGTATGAATTTGTTACGAAATTCGCTAGTTGAAATTATTTTTCTGCGTATCTGTGAATACAAATATGTTTTTATCGTTCGTTGTAAATGTGCATTAATACAGATAACTATTTGAATAGGTCAGCTGAAGATTTTCTCATTGTGGAAAAATAAATGTAGAACAGTGTGATGTGTGTACTTGTTTCTTTTTGTCGTTATACTTAAGAAAAGAAAGAATCTGAAATTAAAAGCATTTGCAGTCTTTTCATAAAATTGTCATTTGTAAAATCTAAGAAGAACAAGTATTGAAAGCACCCGTTTCATTGTATCTTTCAGTATTATTTCAGCACGATGAGTTTGATCATATTCGAATTGTTATTATGTTTTCCTGTGATTTATTGCTTTAGTAGTTCTTTCATGGCCGTGTTTTTAACTGAAGACGTGAAGGATTTATTAAAAGATAAATTTTTTCGTTCGCATGAACCATCGTCTCCATTTTATGGTAACACTCGTCATATTTATTGTGAACATAGTACCATTGAATTTAATCCGAAATCCGACATTTTGCAAAAATATAAATCACATTATGGGCACGTGCAAACATTAACTATTTTAGCCTATGCTGAAGATGAACATGCACAAGCAATCTTAGTTCATAGTGCCTCTGGTAATGATAGTCATTCTTCAATGAATCAATATCCTCATGTGACTATTAGTGTCAGTAATATTAAACCTTATACACCCGTATATTCGAATGATCTGTGGAAAAGATTTGTTGATGATAAAATAGTAGAGATAAAATTAGATGAATATGATAAACCACGATCGATCAGAATCAATGATCAAAATAATGAATGGTATGGGAAATTGAGTAGTAATAAAAATTATAAAGAAACACAAGCGTATGTTAAAATAATGAATGAAGCTATTGATTTGCATGGAACTTTTTGTGATAGTAACTTATGGAAAAATGATAAATGTCAACAACATTTAAAACTTAAATAAACTTTTGATCATCTTATCTACATAAGAGTCAACATCTGCATATGACTATGTGAACTAGGGCTTTTTGTCTTGTGAAAAATTAGATAATTTGAGGATGTAGGTATGGTGCCAGAATGCCGTTGGTGAAAAGAATGCACTATAACCACTGTCGTTGCAACTAATAGACCCTGAAGACTCACATAATAAAATACGTAAAATTACACATCGCAATTAGAGGTAATACTTTTCAAGAGTATTTATGAACTTTTTCTTCATGAAAGAAACCTTACAAATCTTCTATCGCAGACAGAAAATGACTATTAGATTAAATTAGATTAATAATCGATGTACACACAATTCTTCTGATTTAGATGACATCTTGTAGTTGGTTAAGAAATCACCGCTGAGAAAACAATATTTTTTTACTAAAAATGTTCATGATAGTTAAGCAAGTTTTTTAATAATCCATAACGGAGAATGTAGGTTCGGCATTAATCTGTTATCCACTGTCCTATTTTATCAATAAAAGATATCTTGTTATCACGAAAAGAAGAATGTTGAGATTCCGTGCAAAGCATATTTAGTCGGAACGTAAAGTTAGTTTACATGTATTTGAAGAACGATGAAAACTAAAGATATCGAAAAGTTGGCAAAGAATAAATATGACAAACGGAATGATCCATCAAGAAAAACTTTATCGTAGTTTAGCTGGAGTGGTCTCAAAACGAATAATTAACGTGTAGGCGAAAATCATCAATAGCACTGGGCCTATCAATTTATCAAAACTTTCTTGTCGTGCAAGTACAGTTTGAGCAAAAGATAACATCTCAAAGGTAAAATGACGATTAAGTCAAAAGAAGTTGGTATCAAGAAGAGAAATGACGGCTGAAATTAGAAGTTTAAGAACCTCTATACATTGGATACAACGTCAAGAGCTGGGTTGCTTTCCGTACGAATAATCAAATCATCTAAAATATAACTGATCTGCAGAAAAATAAGATTTTAAAGACCTTTTCTTTCAACAAAGAGAATAAATTAATTCTGCCGAGTGATGTATTACAAAAGATATTCTTTTCTATCTGACAGATTTAGAAATCACCGTGATTTGTGTAACAATCAGGATACGGTGAGCAGGGATTGGTTGAAGATAAGAATGTCTCTTGTAAAAAAAAGTGGATAGAAATACAACGCTGCGTAATCTATTGAATATTGATCGCAAAATGAAAGAAAAAAATCAACTATCGTTTATATGATGAGAAGGATATATTAAATATCATGCCTGAATGAGTCTCGTTCAAATAGGAGCTAAATCATTAGATGTTACTTGATTGAGACTATCTGGATTATTGTCTATTTGACGTAGGAGGCCGTACTTTGGCAAAATAGTGCCGGGAACATCGAAGTCAGTTATTTTGCCTTGCTGCATCACGAGAATTCGATCACTGATAGCTACCGTATTCAATCGATGAGCTATTGTCAAAATAGTACGATCACGAAATTTATCTTTAATAGCGGCTTGAATACAAGTGTCCGTTGTTTGATCTGTATTAGCTGTTGCCTCGTCGATCATTAAGATTTTACTTTGTTTTAAGATCGCTCGTGCCACACAAATCAGCTGGCATTGACCGACACTGAAATTGCTACCCGACTCAGCCACCAATAAATGAAGACCGATTCGATTTTCAGACACTAAATGTTTGAGTTGCACAGATTCGAGTGCCAACAGACATTGCTCATCTGTAAATTGTTCGAATGGATCGAGATTGTAACGAAGTGTACCAGCGAATAGCACAGGCGTTTGAGGAATGACACTCAATCGTGAACGAAGGTGATGCAGGGACACAGAAGTAATATCGATATCATCGATTAAAATTTGTCCGGCTGTGGCTTGTCGATCAATGAGTCGAAATATAGCTTGAAACAGAGACGATTTTCCGGCACCTTTATTCAGAAAACAACATTCTATAGTTTAAGAATGTAGATGAAAAATAATCGGCAATACCTGTGCGTCCAATAATTCCAACTTTTTCCAGTGATTCAATTCTTAGATCGATGTTGTGGAGGATTGGCTCGAGTTCTAGTCTATAGCGCATTGAATATTGCTTGAACTGAATTGTTCCTCGACTAGGCCAATCATCAGGTGGTTGTATCAAAAGAGCATTGTCTTTTTCATTTTCTTCTGGCACAAGTTGACCATATTCATAGATGCGCTCAGCACTCGTCATATAGTTCTCGGCTTCAGCTGACTGTCGGACAGCCCATTGGAAGAGCATTGTTAAATTGATGCAATACATCAAGCTAAGTGCTGCAGAAGGTGCATCAATACGATCACGTAATGCTACTGTTAGAATGGCTGATACCAAAGAGATTAATGATGTCATGAGATCGAGTCGCAATCCGAACCAACGTACGGCGGCAATTAGAATGAAGAAAGATCGTGAATTCGTATCTACTCGATCGATAAACGATTGAAGAAAACTATCTTGAACATTGAATGCACGTATGGTCGATAAGCCGCCGTTCAGCGACGAGGAAAATAAAGCATAGACAGAACTACGTGTGACACTCTCGAGCCGTTTGATTTGTCGACTTGAACGCAAATAAAAACGACGTAACCACCAAAAAGCAGGCAACAGAGGAACCAGGATGAATAATACCCATGGATTGACAATGCCGATGACCACAATTGAGCCCAATGTCATTAATAAGCATTGTAAAGCATCGAACAATGTCATCGGTAGCAGTTCATCGATGACTTGTTGGTCTTTACTTGCTCGATTCAATATTCGTCCACTCGGATTACTTTCAAAAAAACGAAGCGATGTATGCAACATACCTGTAAGCATTTTATTGTGGAACTGATTTGAACCGCACAATATCAGATAGAAATAATATTGAGCACGTACTAACGCAAGAACAAGTGTGCCTAGTGTTAAAGCAAGGTAGATAGCGGCTTCGAAAGAGGATTTTTGTTGATCATGCGATTTTGCTGACCAAGCACCGAGCCATCGATTGGAGACATCAAAGATAACTTCTCCAGCTAGCATGAACAAAACGAGTAGAAAAAATCCAAAGTAGCCGAACGGTGATGAAGTAAATAGACGATACCAAACGGAGGTAGTGACGGCTCCCATTGCTGATGTTTCATTGACTACGATTGACTTACTATCGACAGTTGTCTTTGTCGGATCAAATAGTAGTGGTAAAGGCTTCTCTGTGTCGCTAGTACCTTGTATTGTATCTTTGCCAACCGTAGACTCACAATATGTATGTGGAACACAACGACCATTTTCTAGCGATATCATTTGATTTTCTGATTCAGTCAAAAAGTGGCTTTGATGAGTGACCAACAGTCGTGTTTTGTCCTTCAAAAACCCGTGAGGTCCAATGCACTGATCGAATATTTGTCGAGCAACAACTTGGTCAACTGCAGCAAGTGGATCATCAAGTAAATAGATATCTGCATCGGTATAGAGTGCTCGTGCCAGTGCAATACGTGCCTTTTGTCCTCCACTAATATTAACTCCTTTCTCGCCAACGATGGTTAAATCTCCAGCTTCACCAAATGTGTTTAGATCTACATCGAGACAACATGCTTGTAATACCTTGATATAGCGTTGCTCGTCAAATGGTTTATTGAGAAGAATATTTGCTCGTATGGTATCAGCAAAAATCCAAGGAGACTGAGCAGCATAGGCCAATGTACCATATACATTGATTTCGCCACTTCGCAGAGTCATTTCTCTTAGAACAGCGGATAGAAATGATGATTTTCCAGCTCCGACAGATCCAACAATTCCAACCAATGCCCCAATTTCTATGTTCAATGTAAGATCGAACAGACAATTTGAATCTCCCCACGAGAATGTGGCGCCGCGCATTGAAATTGATGTAGTTCCCATTGGAGTTTCGGGCACTATTGATTGTTGTAACGTTGTCAATCGCATAAATGCATCGATACGTTTGGAAGCAGCTAACATTTCAGCAAATCGTTCGATGGCAACTGGCAAATAATTTGTAACTGGTACTCGAATCATGCCAAAAAATGTAAGAGCCGTAAAAATCTCAACTGCATTCAATGGGTGACCCATAAGCCAAAGACCACCGAACGTCGCTAGCGAAATAAGTGCTAACGAAGAAAAATACAAGCCCATATTTAGTGCACGCAAACGGCTGGCTCGAAGAATACTAGCAAGTTCACTACGACGCAAATCATTTACTCGTTGCTCCATGGGCTTTTCCCAGTTGTACATTTTCACTATTTGATATCCATTGACAAGTTCGTTCACTGCTTGAACACGTTTATCAGCACATGCAATCGTTGTCTTACGATATTGACTAAATTGTCGACCGAAAGCTAACTGCAGAGGAATGAGTATGAGAAGGACACCGTAACCGAACAATGTAGGCAACAAACCAATGGACCACCAGATTAGACCGAATGCGACGATAGCTTGAAGGGGAGCTTCCCATAGATAGTGCATGTACTGACAGAATTCTTCGAATTTGCTTGCATCATTGGCTACTAGATTAATAATTTGTCCAGATGTTGTAGCCTGCTGAAGTGATGAACTATTCACTGACAATAAACGCTTGTAAATGGTAGCTGAAAGTGCGTTACGTACACGCATTCCCATACGAGTCGTTCGAAAATAAGCTTGCTGATGAAGAAAAGCTTGTGCTGCTGAACAACAGAATAGACCGATTGCATACAGATAGCCAGCGTAATATTGAAAAGATGTTGCTGGTGTTGGGGCATGTGATTGTTCACTAATGAATAACACTATCTGACGAAGAAGAAGTGGTTGTGCGACACGAACCGCCATGTATGGCAAAAGCAGAAAGATAACAAAGATGCATTGTTTACGAAATGCTCGCAAAATTAAACCCCATGTTGTTGTCTTCGTTGACCACACATTATGATCACAATAGACGCTGAATTGGTTTAATAATACAGAGCATCTATCATGTAAAGACAAGTCATCAAGATCGGCATCGATAAGTTCACGTTTATAGCCCAATGAAAGAATTGGATTGAGCCACCACCAAAACAATACATGAAAACAACGAAAACCAGACGAGTGAGCCCAGTCGAAACGACTCGACTGCCGCTCCATTTCTGATATTGTTTTAAAGTAAAATGAGTGTACCTTGCTCGTTCTGTCCCTTGATATCATAAGTTCTTCTGCTGTTATCTGTGGCTCGGAAGAGTGCAACATCATGGTATGATGCCTTCTTTTTATGATGGGTGATGTCTATTGCCGAATGTGTCATTCTTTTTTTCTTGTTACAAAGCGTTTAAAAGTGATTCAACATGATATATAACTTTCTAACCTAAATTGAATTTTTGATTATAGTTTCGTTCATTCATTGGCACGAATATGTCTAGACAGGCTTGTATAAATAGCCACATATAAACAGCTGAAAACTAAAATCTGTTCATGCACTCATTTTTTTCAGAAACCACTTCACTGAATGCTTAAAAAATTTTTAAACTTTTCAGTTGTAGATAGAATCCGTTCTTGTTTCTGTTTGGTTCTCTCGTATATTATCTTTTTCATGCTGTGTTTGTTCTTATTTTAATTTGCTACTTCCTTTTATTAAATCTCTTAGACGAATATAAATGGATAGGCTTGATTTGATATTTAAGACTGAATACGGTCATGAAAAAAGAAGAGAAAGATATGATAAACTGAATGCTGCACGTCGAAGTAAAAGATTAGAAAAAAATCAAGTGATATATCCTGATTTAATCCGAGCAACAGGAATACGAAAATAAATTAGTAAATATAAAGAGAGACTGATAGTGTTAGACCCAAATAAACAGAATGCTACAGTAAAAACAATAGGTTGAGAGAGAAAATAAAAGACGTAACTGTAAATCAGATAAAACACGGTGTTTTTACGAAAGTATACTGCAACAATACGGTGCAATATGGTTGACCGTATTCTATCTGTAATATATCGGAAACCTGTCATATGCGGACCATATACGAGACGGATAGAATACGGGCCGTACAACTACGTCCACTCATACGTAGTAATACGGACCGAAAACAGTCGGTATGTACTCCATAAACTGTAGTCAAGAGTCCATTTTTCCTCCTTTTACTGTCCGTAAACGGTATCTGTTTTGATCGACTGGGGAAGTCAAAATCAACTAGTTTGTAAATATGTCAATTCTAATGTTCTCTTCATTTCGAGATGATCGAAATACACCCGAACAGATAGAAAATGGTAAAACTCTCGATTTATTTTTCCTGCACCTTCTGTGAATGGATAACAGTTCGTTTTTCGGACAAATTAACCGAAATCATAAAATTTACTGTTGAGAAATCACTGTCTTGATAATGAAAATTCTTTTGATCCTTTACAAAAATCTTAACAAAAAACAAGGTGATCCAGAAATCACGAATCCCAATACTTACCAGTCAGACATCTTAAAGTAGTCCGTTAAAAATGGAATAAATTGCAAACACAATTTTTATGTTTCCTATTGTTTTTCACAGTAGCAGAAGTATTATTCTCTCCAACGATATATTACATGAGATTAACATATGAAAACATAACTAGCAAAATATGAAACTTATTCAAATGATTTGTCATCGATATTGATTATCGGTTGAGTGTCAACGACTTTACATATAGCCTGTCTAATTAGTGTCCATTGAGTTATTGATTAGCTTGTGAAGTAAATAGTTGGGAAAGTTATTTTCACGTTTTCCAATGTTTTAAGTTACTTTTGTCAAATCAAAAAGGGAAAATTGAAAGAAATAACATTTTCCGTTCAGCAATCAATAATAGATACTCTTCTACTTAACATCGAATAGCAAAGTTTTATTGTTTCACATTGCCCAATTAAATCAGACAATCACAAAAGAGAAATTTAGGATCATTCCAAGAAGAATAAGAGAAGAACTGATTTGCTTTTTATGTAATTTTAGAAATACTGTTGAAAAATGCGAACTCTCTTCACTGCAGCGTGCTTTCTAATATGTGTCTAACATCGATGCATCACTATATATACATACGCTTGATAGAACATGCAATATACTAACTTAAGAAATTTTCATATGGAATCGGAAAACAAGATCAAGATTGAAATATTTTATTTCAAAAATTTGCATTAATCTAATCAGAAATTTTTTTTGACAAAGTTCTTCGTGTTCTATCACATTCTCAAAATAATAAATGTAGATGTGAGAATTCAAGGAACGACGAATACTGATCACGTACAAAAAAAAATGAATGGAGTGGGATAAAAAAATTTGTAAAACTTGTTCATTTGTAGATGATGATTGGTAATATTTGTGAGTTTTATAATGAAAGATCACGTGATGAAACGAGGGAACATCCTTGTTGCCATGATTCGAACTATGGCTTCTCTACCAGACTGATAAGCTGGTTCGACGGCATGTCAACATAATGAGCAAGTATTTCGTGCTCGCAATGAATATCAAATACAATTAAAATGAAAAGTATGCTTAGCTGGATAAGACCATATGGAGAAATGCTGACCGAGACGAAAATCTTCATAGCATAAGCTACATTCTCTATTTAGTTGATCGATATCAATAAAGTGACGATTTTCTTAGCGAAATCTTGCGATGAATTGTGATGATGTTGATACTATACGATTCCATATTCGTTCAAAATTCCATCCATAGTCACGATATTGATATTCAACTTCTTCGATTGTGAGAGCTTCGAGTTGATATTGATACTCAGCTTGTTGAGCTTGTAGAATTCATTGTTCTTGATGAAATTGTACTTGTTCGAAACTTTAAAACGAACGTAAAGAAAATATGTTATGTTTTATGATGCTAACTGAACAGACAGATAAATACCAATATCTATATCGATCATTGATATTTATCAATCGTTGATGAAGCCATTTACTGTAGTATTAAATAGTATCAAAAGAAATGACTTTAACGAATAGTATATTCGTGTAGAACTGATGAATTCTTTTCGTTGAAATCAATCATAAATGAAATGAGATATTTATCTCGTATAAGAAATAATCGATTATAGTGTTTATTTTTGGCAGTGGTATTTAATAAAAGTGCATCGAGTATTTCAATCGAATCGACATTTGATTGCTCAATTTCATCGTCGTCAGAACAGTGAATCATAAATGGTGGCCGATGGATCACATTAGATTGATATATTACTATTGAGAAGATAATCTTTATTCAAGGTAATTCAAAAAAAAATAACAACGAGAATATACGTTATCGTAGGACAATATGGAGATGAAACATCGAATATTGTACAGTGACCACCTAAGCTATAAGATACATTCGAATTCCAGAGATATATAATTTCATCTTTCGGTCGATAGAGATATCCTAGTAGAATGCCACATTTCATGATGACTTTCGTATTAAATAATGTCATATTTCGATTATAAATTTGTTCAATCGTTCGAATATGCATCCATTTTTCGTTCCATTTATGAGATTTCGAAGGTAAAATATTGAGTTGTTGACCAACACATTGCAATGTAAGAATGTTGAATGATTGAAAAGTAAAAAAATGATGTTTATGTATACAAGGTTGTTCGTTTGATGGAAATGTAACATATCATTTTTCATGATAATGATCAATTGTTGATTCTCTTACACGATTGAATGTATACAATAATTTTCTATCTGAATAATGACCATTGAATACTAGAAATGCTTTTCTCATATCGGAGTCAATAACACTATCACCAAGTTCTAATTATTTCAAGATATTCATGATCAAAGAACAACCAACGAAAAAGTAGAGGTCTTGCATCAAATCGAAGTGCAGTATGTGATTTAAATTGAGCACAACATTCATCAAGATTCAAATGAAATGGGTCAAAACAAGCATTGTAGATTTGACTATGACATTGGAATAACAATAATCAAATGAAGCAAAATGGTACATAGGACGATATTTTTCTAATATTTCACAGGCGTTTTTGTTTCGTATCATGGAATGCGTTGGATATGAATACGAAGAAGTAATGGTAAGAATAAAGATGATTTCTTGAAAGTATTGACAGATTTTTTCAGTTTGCGCCGCCGTTCCATGGAATAAATCCTCTATCAGATTGATAAGTTTGGTTTATTAAAAATGAATAAACTCATTTTTTCCACAGTGTATATTTAGTATTTTGTATCTCAATATGCTATCCGAAAAGTTTTCTTCTTAAAACAAGTCTTGATGCGATTTTACTGATTTAAGTTTCTTTTTGTCAAATGACAAGAAAGAACTAAAACGTTGTCAACATGGGAAAAACTCACAAAATGTCAAATACATTTCCCTACATTCTTGTGCCGATGAATCCTGCGTGTGAAATCAAGTGAACACGGACGAGAACTGTGGCGATAATTAAAGTCAATGAATCATGGATGAATTTTTTAAATATTACTACATTGTTCTTATCGAGTTTTGTTATTTTTCAGTTGAAATACCTTGATTATCTAAGGATTCTACTAAGAAATTTGGAGAAACATAGAAATTTCGTTTTATCATACTAGTCTTGTTAGACTAGCTGACGAAATGTTTTAAGATTTATTAAAGTTTCTATTGGAAACTTGAACCATATAAAAGAAATCGACTTGGTTTTTTTTAGCTTCAGTTACCTTAGTATTTTATTTTATGTCCATCGTGTAATTAGTAACCGAAAAAATAAAGAATGAGTGTGGATGAAGATTTAGGCAGTGTTTATTCACACTTACTCGCATACGAGCACGTGATGTATTAAAACCATACGTGCTGTACGATTCGAATTCTCGTTCTTAGATTCTTTTTCTTCCTTTTACTATAACATTTCTAGGCTACATCAGGTCGATGTAAATGCTCCGCATTTAAGCAATGCTTTCTGCATAATGTATCTGGTGAATGTCGTAATTGTGCAGCTTCATCGGTTCTGCTCTACACTGACAAGTCGCAGTTGGATGTATTTTAGAATTCTTTTCAAACGAACATTACTGTTGTCATATCCGCGTTTGCACAATCATAGACACTAGCATATCTTATTCAGTGAATTGTTTTTTATTCGAATATTGTAGGTATACTCAAGATTCTACCGATGAGAAAAACTTCTTTATGCGAATGTGATAGAATGCCGATTGGAGTCTCAGAAAACGAAAGTATGGAATCATTTCACTGGTTTAGAAAGGAGAAACGATCACTAGTGTCTTCGTATTCGCGGTTGTTCTATGAATATCACGAAGTTTTTCAAGCTTTATTGGATGACTATAGTTATTCTGGAAACGGTAAATCAGATAGTAATGATTGAATATTGGGAAGGGTTTGAGTTTTGTCAAGTGACGTCACATATAGAACAACCACCTTACTCAATGAGTTCGTTCCATCTATTCTATCTGATAAGAACGCTTTTGGTAGTAAGATCTAATTTGAACAGTTATTATTCTTGCAATACGATCACTCTAATCAGATGAGTGTACCATCCGATGATTTGTTGAGACTAACTTGCAAAAAAAACTTCTTTTAAGAGCGTTTTCATATTACAAGGTGTGCAATGACCGATGGATTCAAGATAGGTGGAGAACGAGAAATTTCAACCCGTATATTATCCAATATTTCATTTTATATCTTAAATGAATCTGAGTACAAGTGCAGCTCGTATTCATCTAATCTGTTTAATTTTACCATCAGGCATCGGATGTTTTCCTCTTGAGAATGTATAACGAAGAAATTCGATAGCTTATATATTTTCATGGATGTACTCTTTCGTCCACTTCAGTTCTATTTTAATACTTTATCACATGATGTAGTGCTGTTCGTTGAGAGGATCTAGACAAAAAGAATTCATTATGAAAATTTTCCAAAATATCGAACATTCCTGCATAATTAAGAAATCTCGCACGTAGCAATCAAGAGAAAATTGATATCAGAAGGAAACTTCCTCATTATTACGTCTGATCATCACATTTTTTTTCTTACACTCGACTGACTCATTTAGTTTGAAGCGAATTTCCATATTTCATCATAGATAGAATTAAGTGTTTTCGCATGATATATTCAATGATCAGTTGAAGCATAATGTCAAACAATCGTTGTATAACTTTGTTTATCTCGAACTGTTTGTACTTCAGGTATGTTGAATACTAATAGATATTAGTTACAGGTCACTTTCCACTTCATTTTCGAATATTACTACTAAAAGAGTTGTAAAATAAATGATTCCACAAGAAGAAAATCGATTATACTTTGAATACAAACGATGAACATAAAACAAGATTTTTTCTGACATAGTGAATACAAGTAATAATCAAATCCGTTCATAATAAACTTGATATTAATCATTGTTGATTTACACGATGGTTCTGTATGCAGTAATAGATCATTTCAATTACTCTTAAGGATAAATATAATTTTAGGTGAGTGAAAAACGTTTGGAAATTTACAAGGAAAGTGTTTTAAGTGTCTGTTAAAATATGACAAGAACCATTTCCTTTTGTTTGTTTGTAATGAAACATAAAATTATAAAAAGTGGATCGATTCTGGTTGCAGTATATCTTTCATTTATTCCTATCGAACTTCTGAGATACCATAAATTCCGGTGCATGCGAGATCTATTGTGTTCTTATCGACAGCATAGAATACTTGCAACCTATAAGAAGTTTGTTCGCTATGCGAAGATATGCTATCAGTGTCACTTTCTTCTCGTTCTTGTTGTTAATTTAAAAACAAACTGATAAACCATCATAACTTGCAGAATAGTTTTTCTGTTGACGAGATGAGGTGGCTCGTCATTCTTCTCTCCTCATGTTTTATTTTAGTCATCGGAAATCGACATTTAAATATCAACGGTGCTTTTGGTAAGCATCATATGATTAGTGATGAACCAAGTCCACATGCCTGCCATCCACTAAACGGTATATTATCTACTTCTACGACTGTGACTGTATCCGTTTTGAATATATCCACTACAAACTATTCCAGCAATGAACAGATTAATGTCACTTGGACACCTATATCACATACATGTAAAGATGACTTTGTTGGAATTTATTTTGTTGAAATTCCTCTAACTGCAGGTATGAATGTTCTTACTATGCTACAGTTACATATAAGATAATGAATAAATTGTTCTTCTTCTGTTTTAGCTTGTGATTATTTTGATTATGAATTTGTTAAAAAGAAACAAATTAGTATGACATGGCGAATGATCAATCTTCGTCGTCGATTAGAATTTCGCTATTATTCACGTGATCATTTGTGTTTGGGTAATTATTCATTCATTGCTAAATCGACCGCTATTCAACCACTTAATTACAATGAGCCAACACAAATTCATTTAGCATATGGTGATCATATTGATCAAATGTATGTTTCTTATTTAACGAATTCATCACAATGCATTCCTCAATGTCAATATGGATTACATCCAGCATCTTTAAGTTTTCGTCAGAATGGAACAACAAAAACTTATACAGCATCAGATATGTGTGAAGGAAAAGCCAACACATGGGGACCGCAAGCATTCATCGATCCAGGATATATGCATACAATTCTATTAGAAAATCTTCTTTCATCAACCACGTATTTTTATCGTGTTGGTACAGATAATCATGGATGGTCTTCCATTTATTCGTTTACGAATCGTCCCGAGAATAAAGATGAAGCTGTGAATTTAATAGCATATGGTGATATGGGTCTGTCACCTGTTGAACCCGGTGCTAAATCAACTATTGATCGTGTGACAGCACGAGTAACATCGACAAATGTTACATGTCTATTGCATATTGGTGATATTAGTTATGCTCGCGGTATTGGTGCACTATGGGATGGGTTTATGACTCAAATTCAATCAATAGCAGCTCATGTACCTTATATGGTGAGTATTGGTAATCATGAATATGATCATGAAACAGAAGGAGACAAAGATCCAAGTGGTGCACCAGGTCCTGGTGGATTTAGACCTGAATGGTAAGTATAGCTCTTTTCCAATACAGAATGAAATTTGTTTTTGTTTCTAAGTTATATAAGTTTAGGGGTGATTATGGTCGTGATTCAGGCGGTGAATGTGCTGTTCCAATGGTTCATCGTTTTCATTCTCCATCGAATGGCAATGGTCTTTTCTGGTATAGTTTTAATGTTGGACCCATTCATATTATCTACATTTCAACAGAACATGATTTTCTTCGAACGTCAGTTCAATATGCATGGCTTGAAAAAGATCTTAGTTCAGTAAATCGTTCTCGTACACCATGGTTAGTTGTTGGTTCACATCGACATATGTATACATCGGCCATTGATTCTATTCATGAAACTAGGATGAGACTGATGATTCAATTATATTTAGAACCACTATTTTATCAATATCATGTTGATCTTAATCTATTTGCTCATCGACATTCATATCAACGATCATGTCCAATGTTTCAAGGCACATGCATCGACGATGGTATAATACATGTATTAATTGGTATGACTGGACAAAGTTTAGATACTGATATATATTATCCTGTGACATGGAGTAAATATCATGATCAACAATTTGGATACACAACTATATTTGCAAATAGTACCTATTTACATTTTGCATATCGTCACAATAGTGACGATAATATTGTTGATCAATTTGTACTTCAGAAATAGCATATCAGATGAATGAATATGGCCATCTGAGAAAATCCTATGGGAATACGCATCACAAAACCACTAAATGATTCGAGACGGTTGAATGATAGTTGATTCATTTTAATCGCTTGTTAGTATCTAGCGTCAATGGTGTAAATCGGATGAGATTCATATGTTGGATTCTGTCGTTTGGAAATAAACTCATTTAGAATGTGATCGAACCCTATAGTAAACCATGCGGTATAAATCGTTCAAAAATAACCGACTTAATCTTGTCACTGTAGTAACAAGTCTATATATCGATCGGTTAACGGTCGATTTTCGAACGGCTTACACTGTATGAGAAGATCAGTTCTAGATTCTTGCTCGTTCGTGTCACATCGCACACAATGATCTAAGATTCTACAGATTTTCGACGCCTCTAAAATCTTACATCAAGAATTACGGTAAGTTTCAAGTATGATCCATTAACAGAAACTCGTTTGATCAGATACGGTTGTGATGTGCGAAAATAAATACAATATTCGTTCAATAAATGTTTGGAACCGTTTTATTGCTTTCGATCGTATATTCTAATTAAATATAGAATAAAATCAAAGTAAATTATCCTTCGTCAGATTACAACGTCCCGTTGAAACTAAAATTTTTGAACATATCCACATTTGTCCCGTTTATTGCTGTAGAATAGGCAAAAGTTTCATATTTTTAAATAGTAATCTTTTTTTTAGATCTAATTATTTATTTATAAAGTTCATCGTTGTTCATACACAACATGGTTTCCTGCTTGATACTACCTAGCTAATAATGAGACAATGGTGTTACTGAGAAATCTAGTCCTTCGAAATACCTCACCAATTGTGGCAATCTTTTCTGGAAAATGGAATAGATGAAGTGAAGAAGCATAGGTGCGAAGTGATTGAAACTTTCAGACAAATGTTTCATACATGTAAAACTCATCATAATTTGCTGCTAATTGCGAGCGAAATAGCAACACCCTTTGAAATCAATCCCATCGAATTTCAACTATTATTTCGGATGCATTCAAATCTGGGCATGGATTTGATTCGTTCATTCTCTGTTGTTTTTCAATTGATTCCCTAATAGCTGTCTTACAAACTCTATATCATAGTTCAACAATAGCTGCTTTACTCTCACCTTCCACAATATTGACCATAACCGTAAATTCAACATCTTTAGCTACAGACCATTTTTTAATGTAGTCCTCAGGATAGCGTTACTAGATTTCTGGTCTGGATATGGAGCAAACAAGATTTGATCGATACGTCCTAGATATATATGAAATGTTTCATTTTAAATATTTTTTTACAAGATATCGATCCATAACTCTTTCATAAAACTAAAACTTACTCATTTTACTTCCCCGATCCAAGAATACTTCTTCTATCAATTTTGTCAGTTCGATTAGTTGCTCCAATAAGAATTTTTGTTTTCGGATTCATACCATCTATCTCAATTAACTTCTAATGAATGAGACGATCCTACGATGCATCTCCACAAGTCATGTTTCTGCCGCAACGCTCGACTATACGAACTAAGTAACTGCAAATTATCAATCATTCTAGTTATCTTTTTTCTTACATATAAAATCGGTGTCATCGATGAATAGTACGCATGGTGCTGTTTGAGAAGCTTCTTGGAAACATCTTCTGAAGATGATCTTCGATCTCATGAGTTTAGGTGCACAACAATTCAGGACTTTTGATAGGTATTAAGTAAATGTCACATTGGTTGGTCAGAGCCATCACCAACATTTGTTTTCCATTCAGAATACATGCACGATTTACGCCTTTTTTCGGTCATAACAAGAAAAGAACTTTCTGCAACCAAGTGGACCATACAAAAGCGTACTAGACGTACTTGGTAAGTCTGTGTGAAATTTAGGGATGATTTTCCAGTATTCAATCTGTTTTTGCATGAATCGTTCAATGTTTGCTTTACGTCTCCCAAGCCTCAACATCATCAAAGTTAAGTTGGCCCTGGAAGTTTCCTCCCTCTCACGTTGTATCACTTGATCTTCACAACCAATAATAGTTTCAGGTGCAACGATACAATATGTACATGGTTCAGTTTCGATAACTTTAAATTCGATGGCATTCATTTTCACTTGAACAATGAACGTATCATCAATACATAGTGCGGTCGATAGGCGTCGAGAACGGACGATCGCAAGTATTCAATTAAAAAATTACCATCTACAATATCTTTCCCAACATTATCGATTGGTTAGACATGAATACGCTTACTATATACTTGACATGTGAACAACATTGAATTGAAACAACATCACTTGAATGAGCTTGTAAATTGTTCTGTGTCATATGATTTACTTGAATATGATCATCTCGACATATTTCATCCAAAAGTAATTACAATACAAATCGTTCCCAGTCGTTTCTTCCTTTTGATTTTTACTTTGTCATCACTGAATAGTTATAATCCGTCCATTGCCTGTGGTGACAATCTAACGACACTTGTATCATAGCCATGAGCTATATCAATTTGAACAACAGAAACTATATGTAATTATATATACTCAAATGAACTGTAACATACTTTTCTTGTTATGTCATACTTTGTTAAACAGTAAAGCGAATGAAAATCTAATCTAAACTTCAAATAAATATATAACGAGAAACTATCTTGCTTTTGCATAATAAGGCAAGACATTGTAAATTAATAAGACAAATATAATATGATGATAGCACACATGTAATTACATAGATACCATGCGCACATTTATATCCATATGACTGCCATTCTTGGCTATAAGGGGAGGTATTTTCCAAGAAGCATAGTTATATGTATAAAAATAAATGAATGTATGTTACAGTGTACGGTAGCCATACGGTATGTCTGAGAAAGGCCTGATCGATTCTTTTAAACGATACTTTAATAAATCGAGTTCAAAAAAATAATTATGATCAAGGAATAGAAGAAGATATAATACGAAAATCAACAAGAAAATTGAAGCCATTAAGGACAAGGATACTTGCTACACTGGTATCGATAATGACATTCAACTTTCACAATTAACAGTCAAATAATGGCAAAGACGCACGTCATATGGATTATCATATGTTTGCAAAACGAGAAAGCCACTAACGAATAGATGATTTACTATTTCTTTTCTTTTTCTATCTCGTTATCTGTGCATACTGATTGCGTGTATTATTTGACTTATGATTGGAAATAAAAGAAATTACTTGAGTAGAAGTAGTATTACTCAAGTAGTTTAGAATCTAATGATTTCACTCGATTTTAAATGTTTTATTTCATCATGAGATTACATTTGAACAGTTCGTAAGAAATTTTCTATCTTTAATGTAGTAAACAATTGGGAGCCTCTGTATGTGCTTAAAAGTTGACATCAGCGAAAGAGTGATGCCTTCTCTTTTTCTTAACGGACAACAGGATAAATTGTCAAATTAAATAAGATACAACACGCTTGTTCTTAACATCTCAGGAACACATGGCGAGCGTGATTCACTATCGAATACAAGAGTAACATTATTGTACAGCATTGGGTTTGTTTACTCACGCAAATCGATCTCCCAACATGTTCATTCGTACTCCAATACAAATCATTTCAGGGCAATGATTCAGATAAAACCAATAGAATCCTACCCGAAGTTGAATTGACCGTAATGTTGGACACTGAAACACCCCTGACATTGTGATCAGGTACACATGAGTACTCTTGTATTAAAAGAGGATTCGTTCATAAAATTTTGTTCGTCGGTAGGATTTGGTCATATTCCATCATAATCCGTATTAGATTTATTTGTCTAGGATGATATTTACTTTAAGGGATGATATTCTACCTAGCAGAAAGGTTGTCATATTGAGTCTTGGTTTTTTTTGTGAGAGACACAATCAAATAATATGAGGCATGCATAAAATTAATGAAATGAATAGTTATCGTTTATGTAGAATTCTCGACGATTGGGTAAATGTAAGTGTTGTCTTCAACATAGCATGGTTCGTGAAGTTAATGAAAAGAACCCTAGTGTGATGATCGATGATCATGAAAACTGGTCAGAGTCTGCGAGTGATCTGTCATTTAACAAAATATATGTTGGAAGAATGAAGCTAACTAATGCATGTATGTTTGATATTTCAATATCGAAGAGGCTTTGCCTATAAGATGTCTGTCAATAAAATTAAACAATAAGCAACACTTGTTTCGAAATATCAAAATCCATCAAGCAATAAGGGATGAATTATGATGAGTTTTTTCGATTCAACTAAAATAATTATATCTACAAACACTTGCTAGCGTATAACCTTCTAGTGTGAGTGACGAGAATCTATGTCATTCACTTTTTCATGTTTCACGGCTTTTATTTTCAATATTGTTCTTATCAAAACCCTTAACTGATATTCTTCGAAGCTGTCTAAAATGATGCGACTGATAAAAATCTGATCAACCGTAATCGTTGAAGAAAACATTCGCCTCTCTACGAATCATAGATTCAAGAGCCGAAAAGTAAGAATGAGTAATGACAGATATGAATAAAAAAAACCTACATATACATTTCGTTTTAGTGGTGTCGATAAACTGGTTCACTTGACATTCCATGGAAGAAATTAATTTTTTCTCAGTGTCAAATCCTGATTGTATAATCGTCTTGGAAAAAGTTGTCCATGAACGTGTGAGTATCGAGTGGGAAAGCTCGGCTTTTCAGACAGACGTGCGTTATGAAGATTTTGTGCCCAGCTCTTTCTGGAAGAATTTAATTAATTCATGATATTGTATCTCTCACAGCAAAGCGAGTTTGTAGTAAATAGAACTTTAAAAAGTTCACTAGATCGTCTCTCAAAAACAAACATGCTTGAGCTTTGGAAGAAGCCTGTGTGTCCTATGGCATGTGTTCTGATTCAGACACTAGCAGAGAAAGTTAGATGTAAGGTGGGTGTTGTACAGTTTTTTCTATTCCCCATTTTAAATTTTGTGACAAATGAAAAAAAGAAATTTACAGCTATTCACCATGATAGCGGAGAATATAATTTATGTCGAATTCTACAGGCAATTATAACTGGCCCCTGGCTATTTCTTAATCAATGACTTAATAAAAACAGTATGTCTTATATACTTAACTAACAATGTAAAACTTCAAACAATCATATCAAACCCCAGACAGTCTCCCTCTTTCTGGACTTGACGACTAGAATTGATTAAACATGATTCGTTTGAAGTGAGAGAAGCTATCTTTAATATAAGGTGATAGGATCAAGTGCTTTACAATGTTTACTTTAGCAAAATCGCAACAAATCATCTTTCATAAGAAACGATAATTATAGAATTCTATTCATGCTAAACAAAGTCAGTATTACTTTGGCACATACTAAGAGAAAGAACCTTTATTGCCAATACAACTTCTTGATTATCAATATTTGTCTCAAAGATCAAACACGTAAATCTGATTTGGAAGATCTCGACTACAATATTGGCAACGATCAACGATTAGATGCACACAACATAATCGAAGAAGTCTTTAGGTTACAGTTGAGTGTGAATTTTCTTCGTTCTTACACTTCAATCTGAAATAATGGATGACACTATCGAATATGTCAATGTTAACAAATACAAGTTGGTTAGCGTTTACACCTCTTTAACACGATGTTGAAAGAGAAATTTTAAGATATAGCTGCCTCAGTGTGTTTGATATGTTGCAGTTCATGTTGATGTCGTTTTGAGTACAACAACTTGTTTGCATTAGAAGGATCTACATTGAAAAACAATTCGATTTTAGAATTCAGGAACTTATTCACTAAGAGGTGATGCATGATGCAGATGAATTATTCGATGACGAATCAAGTCGTCTGGCCCATAAGAGCATCAAATATCGGAAGCAATCGAACTCGATAATTCCATTCGATTAACAACGATGCTAAACTTTAGTTCTCTTTTCAAGATCATATCTTTTCTTGGATTTATTCATATTCGAAATATGTTAATGTTGTTTATTTGATGTATATATAATAGTTAATAGGATAGAAGCAAAAATTATAGAAAACTAACTATAGGCAATTATTATTGATCACAAAGTAATGCCAGTGATCGCTGTATAAAGATTTTTGAGCGAGTTTATTATGAGTTGTTTGGCATCATTCTGAGAAAGGTGCAGATTAATGCCATCAGCCGACATTTGTTGTCCGAGATTATTGAAGAATGATAAGCATTGAGTTTGACCTTCACCAAGTAAATTTAAATTCTGATTCGAATTAAGATATTTCACAGTAAGTGGAAGCAATGTAGCGAGTGCAGCATTTTTTCCTATCTCTGTACTGATAGCATTGATAGCAACTGAACTACTCTTCGGATGCGATGACAGATAGTTACATATATTAGTTACCAATGTAGTAGGTGACATCGTTGTTCTAAGTGATGTAGTTGCCCGGGGTGTGGTCGCAGGTAACACTCCATCCAAAAATGCGCAGATCTAGACTTGTGCATGGTATGTTTTCAAGAATTTATGTTAGAACTATATTCAAACAACTTACTGCAATAACAGTGCTCAGTATATGCATAGAACGCATTGATGTAGAGATTGTTTTTGAGTTTATTGTGAATATGCAGTACTCATGCACGAATTTCTTCCCTTTTTATATAGTTCTAAGCTGGTCATAAATGACGTAGAATAGCAAAAATGGTTGTGTTCTTCAAAAGAGAAATTGATCTCGCAAAAATTCCTTTAGCGATTGTGCTTTTATTTTCTCCTTACTAATTTAGTATCAATAACAAAATCAGTTGTCTTTTACTTATCTATTTGTTGTAACAAGTGGTAACTTCATCGGTTCGAAGGATACATTAGTTTAATAAAAGAGAAGACAAACAAGTCAATATGAGAGCACTGTTTAGCTTTGCATTTAAATCCAAACCGGTGTCCATGATTTTTATCTGTGACAAGAACTAGAAACCAAAAGAAATAAGTAAATAGATAATAGTTATAACAATAAAAATAAAGCAAGCCGAATGACAACGGTAAAAAGAAGAAAAGATGCCATCGGAAGTTATCTGAATAGTGTGCTAGAAGTACTAACTCTCCTATAATTCTAATTCGATATTGATTCATTCGACATAACACTGGCATATAAATACAAACATTTATCTAGTAAGATATCATGTTATAAAAATCTCTTTTTTTATCTAAAAACTCCTTTATTATTGTTTTCTTTTTGTATAGCCCAACTTATCTGAGAACGTTTAATCCTTTGAGGACGGGATCACTGTTGATTGGAAAAATTGATTTTCTTTCAAACGATGCCTGATATATATATCTATCCAAAATTCAATAAAAGTCTCTGCTAGTATTTCAGTGCACAACAATCGAGGAGAAACAAACAATCTGACATGCAAAGCCCAATGTTACATTCAATGCATTCATATTTTTCGTTGCAGTGCTTTTTGTGTTTCTCTGTGTTGTTTTAATAGATCAGATGTATTAGTATAAATGATACAAAGGAAGAGAGCATAAAAGATAAGTCTATGAACAAAACGAAAGGTGAATGAAGACACTAGTACTAAATAGCATTACACCGCAGAAAATTTTTAGGTTCATCATCTGTGATAGTATAAAGGCGACAATAGCCATATAAGAAGCGTACGAAAGTAATTGGTGAGTTGCTTCAAGACTATTGCTTTTTTTTAGATTTCTCGTCTCAAAAAGGTTAAATTTGACTGATATAATTTGAATTCGTCAGTTCTTAGTTTCTGAAACTTGAGTGAAATATTGATACTCATTTCATAGGCAATGATCAATTAACAATAATGCGCATTCACGAGTAACTTCTTCATCACAGCTGTATCAGTTAAGTTAGAATTGATGAATAAATGGCTACTATGATTTATTGAAGGAGGCAATATTCTTATGACTGATTAAACTAGCTGCATAATGTTACTCATTATAATCCCATAGGTATTGTGCTATCAACTCTTTTCAATTATACTATATGTTAGATTAAATCACTGTGTCTTCGAAAGCTCTTCTCAAAAGTATCGTTGTACTTAGTTGTTTCACAAATAAAACTATCTGTTGAACCATCGTAGATACGAATCAGATACGGAATACGTACGATCATACTAGAATAGATGCATCTCCCCGAGTGCTACTCGTCCCATCTCGCTTCTTGATGTATTTCAGAAAATTGGTGAGAAACTGTTTCTCACACGCTTTCAGAAGATTCTGCACGGCAGAGGACTACTGCCAGATAGCCAATCCGGTTTTAGAGATAAATTTAGACTACAAACCCGTTTATTACTGTTCCTGGAAGACGTTTACAGCCTAATGGCAAACAGCGCCCCCGTTTGCTCCCTCTTCATTGATTATCGATCGGCATTCGACCAGCTATGGTTTACGGGGTGCATTGGAAAGATGCGCAGAATGGGCATCCCCCTTCCTACATTGCATGGATACACGCATGGCTTATCGGCAGACGTGCCTTCATAGAAATAAACGGGAGAAAGTCGAGATGGTTCAATATCGAAAGAGGGTGCCCCCAGGGCGGTGTCCTATCACCTAGTTTATTTATAACGTATCATTGTGATATGGGTCAATTTCTCTCTGGGTGCACGAGCCATTTTTTTGCTGATGACCTGGCGGCAGTGCTGTCAGGACAAATGGGTAAACGTTACACAGAGCAATGTCTAGACCTGGAGAAACGTGTGAAGCAGTTCCTTGATCAGCTCGAATATTATTCGCACTTGTCTGTGCAACCCATCAACTTCGCCAAAACAGAAGTTATGTTTAGCGCCCGGGCCATTGGTCCACCTAAGGTCGGCATCTCCTTCAGTTCTAGTAAAGAAACAGCAATTATCTGGGTCGATGAATTCAAATACTTGGGCTACTGGATAACCCCCAAGCTGGGCTGGGGGGTTATGATTAAGAAAACAATGATGAAGATTCGTCAACGCATAGCCTTAATTAGGTCGTTTAAACTCAATGGTTGCTCTTCCCCCCAACTTAGACAGGCTCTTTTTACCTCATTCGTACTCCCACTATTCTCTTGGATATACCCTCTATTTCCACTCTTCATAGATAAACAGAGGAGTGACTTATCACATTTTTATTTGTCGAGTTTCCGTAGAGTCATGTTTGCTTCCCATTGGAGTGAGTTATTTTTCGCGTTTGCACTGGACGTCAAGTCACTTGAAGACCGGTGCTCATCATACTGGGAAAATTATCTAATTGCGTTAGCCGACACAGTTGATGGCGAATTACTCTTCGAGAAAGCCAACCTTAACTAGTTTAGACAAGCCTGGCTTCAAGGTGAATTCCCCCTAAAAGGACTTAGACGATCGAAGAGATTCATCAACAATACCTCAGTGTTAGAAAAAATCACATCCTGGCTTAGGTCGATCCCTTGTTCTTCTTCTATTCCCTTTTTTGAATTAGAAGAAGTTCAACTTCTCGAAGACTTTCCTGAAACATTTTGATACTGATCCACACACGTTGATTATTCTATAATACTGGTCTCGTTCCATGTGTGTTGTGACACGCTTTCTCCTCTTGTGTGACAGTCTTGTTTTCTGTCTCCCTCTTATGTTTTTTGTTCTTCTAAACGGTTGTTTATCTTTCGTCATTCTTACTTGTTGTACGTCTTCTCATTATAACTCTACTCTTCTCGCTACCTTCGCTCTCCCCGTTCATATTATTTATGTATCTCTCTCCTTTCTCTCTGCTCAGTCATTATTATTATTATTATTATTATTATTATTACTATTATTATCTCTTTATCTCCTTTCTTCTATCTTTACCTGGTGCTGTAAGGATCAATCTCTGATCACAGCTTTGATGCATATTAAAATAAAATAAAAAATAAAAAAAAAAGAATAGATGCATCTCATTGTATAAATATATACAGATGAATTTTGATTGTTGCTTCCACAATGTTCAGTAGAATTGAAAATAAGAATGAATTAGGAGTTGAATGAGAAATAACCGAGGATTGAACTCAGATTTTACTCAAATGTCTAATCTACCAAAAGCAACAATTTTTATGGGATACCGGTAGCATTAGGATTCTTATTCAATAATAATTTTATGATAGTATTAGTAGGGCTAATTTGTCTCTGTTATATTAGAACAGTCAGTTTTGAATAGCTAGAATCGAGCAATTATTAAAATAAAATATAAGCATGCTTGTTCAACTGCCAACAAGATGTAATGCATGCCAGCACTGAAAAGTCTTTATGCAGTAATTATATTTAAATGCATGTCCTCGATTCTAGTTTCAATAGGTAATTAGGGTACAATTAGAACTATAATACAAATTTGCTTTTTTTGACAAAGAAGAAGTAAAGCTTGAATGATTGCAGTCAACCAAGTGCATTCACAGAATGAAAACAAGATTTCTGTTGCACTGTAATTTGAAAGAAATTGAATGAACTTTTACCGTACAAAACATGTTATTAATTTTGATCTCTCTAAGCAAGCCCGAGGTAGTTTTTGTTCTGTTTGATCAGAATTTTCATTGTGAGGAATTCCTATGCAATCATTCTTTCGAACTCAACAACATGAATGTTGATATTAGTTTAGATCAAACCTGACATATCAACATCCGAAATCAAATTGGTGGAAGGCATGTAGAATTATAAGAATATCTACCAATAAGTAAGCTTTACGTAACGTGCTAGATAAATCTAAGACGTAGCTAGAAAATATAAATAAGCGTTTCCACAACAACTACAGTTTCCTATTGTAAAACTCGATTTCTATTTTTTATCAAGCAAATCAATTAGTAATACCATATGTTCTTTTATAGTTCCCATGACACGTAGTTTTGTGTTTTAAATTATACTTAAACGTAAGCAAAGTATTCGTGTAATAATTCCAGAGATTTTATTATCGACAGTATCTCTCTATTTTCATGATGTTAATACTCATTCTATTTCAACGATAGTGATTATCTCGACGAATTAGCTGATGCCTCATTCTCCTGACCCAAATGAATGTATTCGACATCGAATTCGTTGCAATCCGAATGAGACCCGTGCGACGAAAATACTCTCAGATCAAATTGTTGAATTCTATTTATTTAGTTAGTATTTGACAGCAACAGTGTAGATGTCGGTTCTAATTATGCAGTGATTTCACTTGAATTCTAACAGTTAGATCCGAATACCATCTGACCAGTATGAGATGTACTCACAAAAATGTCGATCTCAATTCTATCTGCATCCATCGTTAAGAATGATCTTTCTAGATTCGTGGTATGAGTTATTTTCGAACTTCTAACAGTTAAAAGACGGTATTTTCATGCACGTGGCAATTCATAATGATTCACTTTATTCAATAGTTTAATAACGATAAATATTCTTTTAAAAAGGAATACGAGAGTGTATGGGCGTACCAAATTTCATCTTAAATACCTATTCACATCGATCTTGAATGAATGGCTATAGAATATATCACCACACGTGATCAATGAATATCAAAGTAATTGGTTAGATTTGGCAAGTGATTAGAAGGTATAGAAGAATATTTGAAGCTTCTCAATTACTAGTTCGAAATCGAACAATCAACAGTTTTTCATGATGAGCAAGGGCAAGGATTGAAAACATTCAACAGTATTATGTCTAACGTAGATTACGTTTCAGGATAAAAAAAATGGAACAAATCAAAATCGTGCCTATCGTAGACTTGCATTAAGCATTCAAGAAAATACCAAAAGCTAGCCAATCTTAAAGGACACAATGACCAACTATCCTCATTCGAAGGATTTTTGACGATAACATAAACTCATGTGTGTTCATAAGTCTTTGATTTCTCTCTTATTCATGAGAATAAACATATGGCATTCGGTCAGTTCATTTTCGAAAAGAAGAACATTTTTAGATTCATTGATCATGCAAAAGACATATGTAACGATGGATAATAAAAAACCCAAAAAGAAAAATTTGATTATTTGATGATATATAAGCTCATTCATTGATTCTAAAGCATCGACTCCTGTTCGATGATATTTGTATTGTTTGCCATTTCATTATTTACTTCTGATCCTGTTGACTTGATGAATTTCTAGAAAATAGAAAAAACATCGAGAAAACAAAATATGTACATATTATGTATCCTATAAAATCTTATTAGAAGTAGGTTTACTTTTTTTACTGAAAAACACGGTAATATTTCATGTGAAGATACCAATAATGATCGATCGATCGTTTTAGAATCGTTCGAATCTAAATCGAAAATACTCATTCGATAGCTTATTGATTTATTCAATAGTATCTACCAAGAATAAACGTTAAAATCATTCCAAGACTAACACATATAAACGTACCAATAAATATAAACCAAAGTGGAGATATTGTAAACAAAGATATAAATATATTTGACCTGCAAATGAAAAGAAATACAATAGCAGTGCTTCTTCATTTCGTCAAAACTAAATAAGTAGAATAACCTTGCATCTTTTGTTTCGAAACGAGTGATATTAACTGGTGGAATACATCCAACAACAGATGTATCTATTCGTCCTCCTTGTTTATTAGCAGGTCTTACAGTCAACATTGACCCGAAAAGCATGAAGACTTGAAATATTAAACAAAGACAAAAAGCAACAAGTGCACTCTAAATATATTCACAAAAGGAAATGATTGATGAATTTTCTTCTATATTTACTCGACTTTTAACTCGTGATGAAAATAATCCAAGTAAATATAAACCAAGTATTGGAGCTGCAAAGGCACCAAAAATTTGTATAATTATCTGAATCCAATAGAAACTTTATGAATCCATAGAAAATATATCACAGTTACTCACTGTTATTATATTACTCTTCATATAGGACACAATGAATGCCATAAATACTATGAGACAACCAACGACAGTCGCTAAATAATCGAAACATACATATCAACAAATGGAAAAACAAAATATGTACATATTAATTTCGAAAGCATTAATTGATGTTCATTAGACATGGAACTTGTAGTGAACAATCGCTTATAGATATCTTCAATAATAACTGTTGCAATACTATTGACTCCACTTGAAAATGTACTTAATGTTGCACTTAATATACAAGCAATAAAAACACCGGTCAGACCAGAAAATCTTCCCAACGTTTCTATAACAAACAATGGATACAACTAAACACAAATAATTTCATCTAGAAAATTTTGATTTCAATTTAATTCAATTTTACTTGATCTGCTCGGGAAATAAGTTTTGCACTAAGTGGATCACATTGACTATATTTAGCATAGATTAAACATCCAACGCACAAAAATAACATTTGCATGAGTACATTCATTCCATAATGAATCCAAACAACTCTATATTTGTTTTTTGAAAATAAAAGCATTTCAAAATTTGGAAGAAGGAAACACACATAACTCGCGTTTAACCGATCGGACTGTTCTCAATTCATTTAAATTGAATGATGCACATGATGAATTAGTCTAATGTAGTTGTAAAACTGTAGATTTTTGTGTAAGCTCATGTTTTTTAATCTGCACGGATACACACGATTACAGGTGAGTAAATCACAAAGATTTATCTGAGTTTATCTTATGACTACACTATACTAACATGAATGTTAACAGCGTTCACACTTATTCAAGTAAATTTTGATACAGACGATATCACAGAGTGTCACGTAAACATCTACCGAATATATTTCGTCGATGCTCTCGTTATGTGTCATACAATACAATAAGTGTCACTGATGACTTATCTCTTCGAAACATAGTTACTATATCATTAAACATACATAGAAAATTTCAATCTCAGCTCCTACCCATGTAGCCGATAATGCAAAATAATGGACATTATTTTACATTATTTTTCCTAAATAATGTACGTAATGTAATGATAATGCAACCTATTTCATGCATTTTAATGCATTATTCGTCAAATAATGGAAAAATTTTCGATAATCCATTGTTTTTCAATTAATTATTGCCGATTTTAACATTATTTATTTATAATGCATGATAATGCATTAAAATTTAAGAAGTCAATGTAATATNAATGCATTATATTACATTGACTTCTTAAATTTTAATGCATTATCATGCATTATAAATAAATAATGTTAAAATCGGCAATAATTAATTGAAAAACAATGGATTATCGAAAATTTTTCCATTATTTGACGAATAATGCATTAAAATGCATGAAATAGGTTGCATTATCATTACATTACGTACATTATTTAGGAAAAATAATGTAAAATAATGTCCATTATTTTGCATTATCGGCTACATGGGTAGTGTTAATTCGTGTTACATTTTTCCGTCAGAAATCACCGAGTCTTTAAAGTGTTCAATTGTTTTAAGTTCTAGACATTCTACAATGTTTGAAACATTTTTCTAAGACAGTACAAAAGAAATATCATCGCAGTGGAAATATAACTGTGTAACGATCCGATCAAAGATCCAATCTTATAATCTATATAATATGGTTGAGTATATCAGATTTATTCTCTCTCTCTCTCTCTCTCTGATTGGCGAAGTCTATTGAACAATTGAAGTTCGAGGGTGTTTTCTTTTGGTAATTCATGGCTTCAACCATACACAAATTTCTGATAATGCATCGATAGCAAATGATAACTACTACAAATTTTCTACAGTATCAGTATGTTCATCTTTCCCTTATTCGCAAAAAAGTGGCTTTTATTCTGATTGAAACAGTCTTATGAGTAAAGTAGATTTCAAGTCTAACTTTTAAAACTTTTTCTCCATAGGATTCATGGATATAACAATACCAAAGATTCGATTGTCACAAGGTCGATGACTGAAGTGGTCAGAATAGAGTGCGCCTTCATCGATCTACACCATTCAAACTATGTGTGGTCAAATAGTAGATCTAAAGATTTCCGATGCACTTGAAACAATTTGGTAATTTTTGAAAAACAAAGTTCAAATGCTTTTACTGGACGAAAGCACGCTATTCGTGGGAACTCACTGGTCGATAGTATAGCCCCAATAAAATTCTACTGTGAATCATGTGCAATCATGGCAACTATGCATTTTTTACAAATGGTTGAGTTCCTTAGTTGTAACTATGCCACAGTGTTTTCTAATATGCTGGCGAATGCATTAGTTTATGATGTGTACTTCTTCGATATCAGCTCTGTAACATTCGAAAGAGTTTGAATTTAGATAAAGTCTCAAAGGTGAAATCACTGTCTTATATGTCGTCTCTCGTTTAGTCGTCAATACTTTTGTGCTGCTTTTGTATTTTTAACACACATATATCGTTGTGCTTGAGTTTGAATACAGGCATATTGAGCTGAACTAGAAAACGTAACTCCTATTAAAACACTCCATATTGTGTAACGAATCGATGGATCAAGAGTCACACTAGAAGTATAAATACCTCCTTAGATTAGTCGATATTCGAGCATACATAGATACATACACTGAAAATTGAAATCGATTACCAGTTTTGACTTTTTCAATTACATTTGATAATCCACCGGCGTCGATAAGACCTTTTGGTTGTTGTTTTATTTTCAATTACAAAATTTGAATCATTTTTATATTATATCAATTACCGAAAATAATCGATAAAATAAGTCCCGTGAACATTATAATTGCTTGCATAACATCAGTCCAAATAACGGCTTTCATTCCACCCTAGAAATTTAATTTATACAAACTAAAGTAAGAGTTTAATGAAGATGATTTTTTTCCTCACAAAACTTGTATAGATAGTGCAAAATAATCCACATGATCCAACTGCAATCCATATGTTTAATCCTGTGACTTGACTTAAAGCTAAACTTGGTCCATAAATAATAACAGACATATAGAGAACCTTCATAGATATGTATACGAACATATAGACGAATATGGTATGCATGCAAAAAAATAATTAAAACATATATTTACTGTAATTAATATAAAACAAGATGTGACGAGAATACGTATTGTTAATGAAAAGCGTTGTTCAAGATACTATAACTAATAATTAATTATTTTATTTTTTATTTGATTCAAATACATACTGCATATATACTGACACTTCCAATATAATGATATTTAGGTATGAAATATTTCATTGTTATATATGTTGATATTAACCATGAAAATACTTTTTAAATATTGAACATATTAAAGAATGAAGTCATACAAAAGGAAGAAAAAAGTCAACGCTTTTTCAACATACTACAATAGATAAACATGGTTCCATAATAATAAATCTCAACCGGCATTCCAAGTAATGATGCTGCAGATGTTAAACTTGCTAGTAGGCTCATAGCTGTTGGTAAAACCTTAGAAAACAATAAATGAGAAACAAAAAAGAGAACAATATTTCTTTATAATCAATCTACTTTCATTTGACCATCACCAACGAGATATTCTCTTGTTGATGCTATTTTTGATTGAAAACAACCATGATAAATCCCAATAGCAGTCGAAATAACTTTGAATGATAGTAAAAAAACAAATTGTTTTATATCACTAAGAAAATTTTTCTTTACTAATCAACTTTACTGAATAGTAAAATCAAAGCTCCGTAATCAATCCAACCGAGATACATCTGAAATGAATTTGTTTTCAATGATTTTATTTAACAGACATTTTATTTCAATCGAATTTAGCTGATCTAATGATAGCTGACTTAACTCTAAAGAAACATATAAGTATAAGCCTATTGAAGAAACTTTTTTCTTTTTCTTGTGCAATGTGTTACATATTCTCATCATGTTAAGATTATATTCATGCCTTGATATCAATACTGATCCTCAAATGCATTATTACGATCATACAAAAGTTCTGATTGACCAGTTTCCATCTTATGAAGCTATGTTTTACTCTCCGCCAATTCAATTGCCATTTACAACGGCTATTTTGAATCTTTGTTAAATAAAATAATAGTTAGCATTATTATGAGTATATCAATGGATCCTAAAACGGATGGGTGGTATCAGTGACAATACCCAAAAAACCGTCACTTTTATCATCGACAGTGACACTGAGTGCACACTGACTTTACTGATATTTCATAATTAATTGTTACAAGATACTGCAAGACATATGCTTAAATTAAAAACAGAACGATAGATGCATGTGTTTTTTCAAGATAATTAAAGATTATAGAAACGTGCAAAAGTTCATACAACTTCATCGAAGAATTAGATAAATAATTTATAAGTGAAAATCTTCCACAAAAAAAGCATGCATCTAATTCACGATCGTTCTTTCTTTATTTTAAACACAATGTCTTGCAGGATTATGTAACAATTAATGAAGAAATGTCAGCGAAGTCCTGCACATGTCTACGTCAGTATCAAATACTGTTTTTGGATCAACTTTCTTTTACAGTCAAAACATTACGCACCAAATTTGAAAAGTTAATAATTGAAACTTTCCTAGTGATATTCTTAGAACTAGTTATACTTTTTTATTTATAAGCATAGACATGTAAACTGTTTTATGTACATAGTAGTTTGAGTCATATTCTAATTGTCTAAGTACTTGCAAATCTGAAATTTGATTTTCTAACCATCAGTAGACGTAATGCTAAGTTATCTGATTGTGAACAGGAGTTTAGAAAGAAAAAAACTCGCATTAAATCGATTCTTGAAGCATTGCTCATGTAGACAAAACTTTTCAAAAATGCGATTAAACGTACAAGCAAGGACAGGAGAATGAGCGTTTTTCACTCACGATCGGGAACCTTGATTGTCATCCAAACACGTCATTTTTTGGGCGTTTAAACGTGTTTTTGAAAAATTTGATCTACTTGCGTAGCAATAAAATATCGACCGAAAGTATGGATTCCTTGAAAATATCAATAGCATAAACAAATCTACTAAATGCTTGTTTCTTTCTGTATCTTTGTTTGATTATTTCAGTCAAGTGTGCGGTAACGTAGAAATTATATTTTTTGGATTCATGAGAAACTAGCATGAACAATCTCAAGTAATAAATAATTTTCGATTTCAGATTTTGAGGACAAAGTAGATTGTAAAAAGATACATCCTCGTCGACATAAATTGTCACCAAAGTTGTAGGCATATTACTGGATTCGTGGTAGAAAGAAAAGATAGGTCTTGAAATTCTTTGCTCTCTCTCTCTCGTTTAGACCTTTTTAAAAATATTAAGTGATGAAGTTACAAAAGGTGAAATAAAATTCTTTTAATGCGATATTAGAATGCTGATCATCATTCTTGTAACTATAAAAAATATAAATCTGTTATGAGTATTGAACACATTATATTTTGTGGAGGAAACAATAACTTACAGACTATTCTATTTATAAGCAGGCATGTCGTATAATAGTATGTATTCGTTTAAAGTTTTTACAATCCATCTATTAATGTACACTCCAATGAAGATTGTAGAGAAGATGAAGGTTAAATTACATGTTTTAATGACGTCTTTTCAAATGTTGCAATTAATTGACGTGAGCAGTTCTTAATAAATAGATAACTCAAGAACTAGTTAACTTTAAAAATAAGTGAATATAACGTAATCGAAGTTGCCAACGTCCTAAAATATCACTCAAAACTCATTGCTAGTTGTCTAACTTTCGAGGTGCTGGTGAACTACAATTCTAGAAGAATAGTGCTTTCGATGTTCATCCTATGTTGGTAAAGGTCCTTAATGAGTGTTATAACCTATCATTTTCACACTTGCCTATTGTTCCTCTTATGAATTCGATATAAGATCGTGGACGATCTTGTCTAATAAACACCAAACTTAGTTGAATTTACCTTCTGCCACTAGGTATTATCGACAATATACTCAACTCTTCTGATACTATTAGTAATTGAAATATTCAGATTTGACGAGTGAAATCTAAGTTTCTTTACTACTAATTGCAGCAGATTTCTCCGAAATTAATGTAGCAGTATGACATTGTTTTATCATAAAAGAAAAAACAGACAACACCTTCGTACATCAGTATATTTATTTAACTCACTGGCGAAAAAAAATTATTACAATTCAATTTTTAGGGGAATTGCGCTTTACCGGCTCATTTCTATACATTTATTTGATGCACGCCTTCTCTTTCTAACCAAATTTAAATCTGAAGGAAAATGAATGAGAAGAAACCCAGATGCATCGAAGTTAATACTTTAATACGTTTCTTTTATCTATGTAATGATTAGAGTAAAATGAAAACTTCAATCCGTAAAATAATTTATTCGACAACGTATTATTAATTTTTATAGAATTAATCTAAAATCATTTGTGTAATTAATTCATATATGTTTATCATCTTATACTTCTTATTCATGATTGAGAATGGTTTGTAACGTTTTTTCACCCAGATCGATATTGTTTACAATGTGAAGAAAAAATCATTTTTTAAACTAATTATTTTCTGAATAGATGTTCGATGTGAAATTTCGACGTATTCTGTTTATATAATATAAGTTCTGAAAACTCGGATTACGACTAAAATTTTTTCTGCATTTATATCAGCGTGCATATTTTCACTAGGTTCTTCTTTTCAAAGTGACATGGCTTACAAGCCAATATCAAATCAATTCATGTTTTTGCGTATCTATGACTTTTATAACTTTGTATTATGCTGCAACGATTCTGACATATTAAGTGTGCTGTGAAAAACGAAGTGGTACAATTTTCTACTCATTTCTATTAATCAGATCTCAAGATCGCGAGGAAAGTTAGTTTGATATCGCAGTCAGGTCAGTCTTTTGGATCAGATCTGACAATGAACAGTACACAACAATAATAATTAAAATACAAACAATAGTAGTGTAATATTTATGCTCATCGTTTCTAAATATATCATAAACATATCAGAGACAATATGAGAAATTGTTTAATTTGATATAAAAAGTAAAATACAATAAAATGTTTTCCGTAAGCAACGCTAGAATAATTGCTATATATAATTTCAAAACAATAGATATAGAACGCATAAAAACAAAGCCTAGTCGGTATTAGTATTATAATGCTATGCTTTTGAAATTCTTGAACTATATCAATAAATTAGGGCATTATCTATGGCTAATTGTTCTAATTATAGAATCTTTCACGAAGAATTCTATAGTTATTTCAAGAATAAATAATTTAATATATCATTTAAACTATCAAATGCCGTACTGCTTCAATCGTGTTTGAAGTCTAAATGTAGATCATTAGATGATTAATCTTTCAGGAAACATAATTAATATGATTTTTAGCAATCCAAACAAAACTAACACGAATCGATCTTTGTACTAACATAGGAACGATTAGAGTTATTTTTCGTTGAAACAATTTATTAGTAACCGTGCACAGGAACCATGTAAAACTAAACTCAAAGAAAACATATCGTTAATTTCTAATTCTCATTTAACATTACTCAAATGATACGGGTCAATCAAGTTAGATATTATTCTAATACTGAATATCATCATAATTATAATTACGTTATTATCTAAATAAAAATATTTCTTAACGGAAACAACATCGAACGAAGATTCTCTATTGGAAATTCGCTTTCAATATGAAAACGATCAGATTTATAATATACGATCTATCTTGTCAAGTTAAACGATTCGTACACTAATTTAACTTTGGATGTGAAGTTTTACTCTTTGTCTTTAACAAAAAAATTCATTTTAAATAGTAAATGATTTTCAAGTGAATTATGAAATATCGTTAAATCGAAGGAACGACTGATTTGATCTCTGTGTTACTACTACATATGTAGAAATCTAGAAGAATGAATAACATTGATTCAATTAGGAAAATTCATGATAAATAGATGATAAAATCATTGTTCATTCCATCGTTGTTCTAAAATAGCAAATTGAATTTTAGATCCATACACTCGATATGCGATAGATGAAAGTTTCCCTATAATATTGTTGACATATGACCTCGGTACTTTTTCTCAAGGAGAGTTATTGAAAGGCAAGCATGTTTACTGTCTCTATCTACGTAATTGACAGTTCTGTTGACAAAAAAACACATATTTATGAATTTTTGGCTTGTTTTGATTCTATATGTGTATGAGCCAATCACTGACTTCTACTTATCATTTGGGACGTTATAGATACTAACAGCCATGATATAAACAAATACATGAGACAGCAACGAGAATACGATTCTTTCTCGTCAGAGACAAAATGTGTCACCGTTAACAAACTCATCGATTCAATTATTGTTTCTCGAATCTAGTTTGACTGCTTCCTTCAATCTATCATACACATATAGAACATGCTTCTTGTATTACTTTTCTGTGTCGTTCCACTGGTTATATGTCAAACTGCATTAAAAGAATATTACATCCGTAAAGATTATTTTCAAGGTTTCAAGCCAGGTGAATTCACGATTTACAATCCGACGGGCGAAGTTACTCATTATCGAATCGAATCACAATATGGCATTTTGCACTCAATCGAACTCGTTTCCTATCCATCAAAAATGGTCGTAGGAACACTAAAAGCACGGCTGAAGTTCCTTCTTTATGAAGCTGATCTTGCCATTTTTAATAGTCGATCTCATAAATGGATTAATGGCACGATCAGTGCAAACTTTGAACTTTTCCAGAGCCAATTTACGATTCAATGGAATGATCTACGTTTGATCATGGTGTCTGAAGCGTTTTCGTTAGTAACCCGTTTTTATGACGAACGCCAACCGAATATTCTTCTAGCTAAAATCAATAAACGATTCGAATCATATTTATTTGTCAATAAATTTGACTTGGAAATATTCACCAATGATATACCAGATGCCATCTTTTTGTTAGGTCTCGCCGTCAAAGATCGCAATCGACGAACTGGAAAAAAATAATAAAATCTAAAAATCATATTCAATATGAATCATTGACACTTGCTTCTTAGTTATTATATTCTACTTATGTAAATAAAAATTCACTTCTCAAAAAAAAAAACCATGGTATCTTCGTTAATTCTACATGAACGGATGAATAATATCTATTGATAAAAATGTTTCTGACATTATCAATCTATTCCCGTCAATAAATGACAACTTGCATCGACTGTGCCATACAATTTGTCTAATGAAAATTTGATCAATGAGAATTTCAGGATTGTAAATCACATTTCAAGTATGATATTTTTGTCAAGGTATTTTTGAAAAATAGCTCTAAAAAAGATATATTTTGTCTGTTCAGGTGATAATATCAATGGCAACATTAGTGGATTGAACGGTGGGTATTCATTGATATGGCTACGATGTAAAAGTTGGTTCCATAGGTTACTGTTGAATTAGAAATACTGTAAACTTTTTTAAGTTTCTTATTATGTACAAAGCTGAGCAACTCTTATCTCTTGCACAGTGTGAATGTACCCTGATATAAGGATATACACCATGCAAAATCACTCACACCATTCATGTATTTTTATCAATGAATATTAAGTGAAATATTTAAGGTTTAGTTAGTCGATGAAGTAAAATATGTCCATAATAGCTGTCATAGTTCCAGTTTGAACTTTTGTCTTAAAATGGCAAAGACTAGACTGAAAGTTGATCATTTTATTCTGAAGAAAAAGAATTGTACAAAAGTGTACATGGGTATTAAATAGTTCAGAACTCTTATGTCTATCACAAATAATCATAATTCCAATTCTCTTGAGACTGCTGGAATTTTCAATAAACAATAAAAACTCATAACCCTACTCACGATGAATCAATACCTATTCAGAACAACAAACATTAGTGTCGATTGTAAATGGTTAATTGAAAAAAAGAGAGATCTAAGAAAACACTATGAAATCAGTAATGTATTGATTATATTTGATTGTTGAATTCAAAATAAGATGTGCTAGCATTTGAAAAAGAAATCATTATAACAATTATTTTTTCCATGACAAAGCCATTTCAGCAGAACAATATTGAACAAATGACATGCATAGACTGATTCAAACTAATGATATGATTTTCTGTGAAAGTATACGGATTCATACAATCGATGCATAATTGCATTGTTCTTGAAACGCGAGAGCCTCTCTGTTCATGCAACAATCTGAAATGAACTAAAGCTATCGTTTCTGTTGGTTTCTCAACATCATCGATTGTAAACAAGAGCAAGATACTGAATTATCGATGACGTGTCAGCGAGAAACTTCCTTCAATGATGAAAAGCGTGAGCGTATAGAATACGAATCGATGATGAAGTGTTCTTCATTTCTAGGAGTCTTGCTAATCGATAGACACTTCTACTTCAAAACATACACTTTATCTATTTAATCGGCGTCATCTAAACCCATCATAGTGAGGATCTATATGAAAAAAAAAGTCTAATGTTTTATATGGTTCAGGATAGTGACAGTGCATTGTTCGATATGTTCTTATCTTCTTTTTTGCATGATCGCAATCTATATTCAACGATTATATAGCCAACGTTACCGAATGAAAGAAAGAGAAAGAGAATGATGAGTACCATACGAACACGCATATGGGGTGTAATGACATATAAGAAAGTAAACCCGATCGACTCCCATAGACGATAATTCGAAAATCCTGCTTCACGATTTTCAACAAACAAGACTCCATAGAAGGCATTTATCTGTGTTTGCCAAATTCCGTCGGTTAGACCCCAGAGGCCAGCCAAAATAAAGAGAACTGCTATTTGATCTTCCGAAGGATGCCAAAAGAGCATAGTGATAATAAGAGCGTAGTTAATAATCGCAGCGAAGGCAAAACATGGCCAAAGTCCAACCATTTTAACAAGTTGACCAAAGATAAAACTACCGATTGAATCACATATACCATAGGAAATCAATATGAGACCGACATATCTAGCATTGAGTACACATGAAATGAAACCCTGATCAAGAAAACATCAATCCAAGTATTACGAAATAAGATAAATATAGAATAATGCAATCATCTACCTTAGTGAATTGAGTCCAAAGAAAGGACTGCTCGAGTCCTGACCATATCGTCAATGGAATCAGAAGTAGTTGATTGATTTGACGTAAATGTTTGATTGTCGATACCAGAAGCTTCACAGAATTACGAATCATAACCGAAACTCGATCTAGAGATTGAAATCGACAGACAAAATTAAAGAAAACATTGAGAATATAATCGTATACCTAGAGATGATGTACGTTGTTGATCAAGAAAAATAACTATTATCAAAATTGAACAAATACAGATACAAATGTATATGATGCAAAGCATATTAATCTAAAGTATAGTTTTTAAGTCATATTTACTATTCAATGTTTTGTTCATACTGTTTTTCGATCGATTCGATTGATAACTTCGGCACCCTGGTATTCTTGTTCGTGAAAATCAGCTCCACATTTAGCATAGGCTTGTGGCAAGACTAATGTATTATTCTCTGTTTCATTGAAAGTATGTAATACATCTTCTGGTCTAAGTACCACGTAAGATATGAGATTACCCCAGATTTGACCTATATAATGAAAGAAAATCGAAACAAAACATCAGTATAGGAACAGACGATCTCATCTTGAATGTATTAAATCGAAAAGACCTGATTGAAAAAACATGAAGAAAATTCCAAAATAGCGATTGATAATCACATTTTTATC
The DNA here is from genome assembly GCA_900239685.1 of Rotaria macrura. NCBI lineage: Eukaryota > Metazoa > Rotifera > Eurotatoria > Philodinida > Philodinidae > Rotaria > Rotaria macrura. Next base: position 13,658 of record OENT01000496.1, on the reverse strand, counting down.
AATTTTGTTTTCAGATGCGTAGAGTGAGCCCATTTCTGTTAGATAAATACATTTCGATGTCCACAAAGGTGCCGCAGCCAATCCAACAAGAGTAGCAGCTATGAATAAACCGCAAATTTATTTATAGAAAACATTATCATTTGATCTTTTACTTGGGTACATTAAATATGCTGTAGGATGATAATTGGCAACCATATATAGAAGATATCTGTGAAAAATATCAGTAACTAATTAGATTTTGATAATCATCAATTGAATCATTAAGTGAAATCTGGCATTTCAGAAAACATTTTCTACATCTCAAATAGAACAGAAAAATTCTCAGAGCAACAATTGTTGAGCTACAATGTGAAGCTGACATGTTTTCTTTAAATAGTTTATTCTAATACAAAATATAGAAAGAGTTAAGTGTCTTAATTTTGCTTTTTATATTCTTAAAATCAAAGAGTTAGACGGCAAAATACGCTGCTGTTATAAAAATCCATTGCATAATCTCGGCCGTTCAAACTTTTCTTAGGAATGGAGACTCTCTATTAATTTTTGTAATTCGTGGAGTGTCCATTGTGGTGAGATGGGTGAGAGCTTAATGTAGAATTCGATTGTACGGCAAATTCACTTTATTGAATAAAAATTCTAACAAAATGAATGCATCTACACTAATATGTAGAGTGATAACTACATCTCTTATACTGCTTTATCACTGTTGATGTGAATGTACTATTTTTGTGATGAATTATTTTTCTTTTAAGAAAATGATTCTTCCACAAAATTAAATTCCGTATCATATGATAAAACTCGTCAAGAAATATATGATGTTATCCTACGATGATTACTTGAATGGAATTCAAAGTAGTCCAAGACTGGGAATTAGTATTATCGAAATTTGTTCATAACCTCGTTCATGAAATGTATAGATACGTCTTACGCTCGTATATTGTATATTCATACAAATATTTTTCATTGGTTCTCCCAATGAACTATATCTATTCGATAGTTGACATCATATAAAAAGATTAGTAAATAGTGTACAATAAATAATAGATGACTGTGTTTAATTTACTTGGGCTGCATTTTACTTTCACTGTTTCATTGATTTCCTTCACTGGTTCTTTTTCTTTTCTCAGTTTTACTTGATAATGATTGAATCAAATGTAAATCTGTCGATTCCATATAATTTGACCGTCAGAAAAATAATCTTAGTCATACCTGGCCGAGAAAACTTTATCTGTATCCATGTATTACATAGATCTATCAAAGTCTGATACGAACAAGAACTAAAGCGATTACAATGAACACCGTTCTACGCACGTTGCTCTGTAATTCAGTTTGCCAATTGTCTTCCAAATTCTTGCTGCAAAGTTCACATAGCATGATTAATAGAACTCTTCAATCATCAAGTAAATCATAGTGGTGCGCGAATATACTTTATCATTGAAAGTCTAACTGATAATTTGAATTTCTTTTGTATTTCTCAAGTATATCATCTCAAGAAAATCTTCTTCGTATATCTACTCAAATCAGTAGTTTGTTACCTATTTGTCGTTGATAAGGATAATTTTGAATTTATATGTGTATTTAGCAAAGTTCATCATCGTTCATTTTGGGCGTTTCTTGTTCAACTCAAGAGAAATGTCTAGTCCTGTGAAAAGAAAGTGCGATACTTGTGAGTTTATGGATCGGAAACTTGAACATACGAGATGTGGTCTGTTCAGTTATCAATCTTAAGAATTGTATTGTTAAAAAATTAAAATATAGGCAACAGCTCCTTGACTGAGTTGTTCTCAAGCTTTTTCTAGTTGCAGAAAATATACTTTGTTCTATGTCTAAGACTATTCACTTCTCTACTTGCAGTCAGATCTACAAAATAAACAATTATAAAGCATAACCTCACTTAGATACAGATAAAAATAGTTCAGTAAACCCTTTCACTACTAAATCAATGCTAATAAATCGATTGATCAAATTCAGAAAAAATAATGTTCCTTACGAAGACTATTACAGTTACATTAATAATATAGATGATTCACACTGATATTTTTTTTGATCACTCTAAAACTTACATGTAGATACTTACGGTATTTGAGATATAACTAAAGTCCATTTCAAACCAAACATAGCAATTATTGGGTGAGGTAAAAATATAGCTGAGAGAAGAAGAGAAGCATAAATGATTGATAATGAATTAACACCAACATTGGCGTCAGTGTTGAGTGAACTTTGAAGATTTGCAATAGCACTGAATGCAGTAAATTGAAGAAGAAAAGCGCAACAAATGGCGAACACATTTTTATATGCTTGAAAGCCTACTCGTGATTTATTCTTGCACGACATAGGCTGCACACTGTTATATATTGCATCATCGATCACTGTTGAATCTAAATGCGATTGTGGCTCAATATCCAGCATTATTGATGGTGTTCAACCACACAGGTAGTGGAACAAGAGTAAGGTTAAATGTTTGTGAAATAAGCAGTCAACACGAAGAAATAGATTTACTTACTATTAGTGGTTCTTTTTGAATATAAGTGTATACAGTATAACCTTTGATAAATTTGATAAAAACTTGGCATTCGGTGTATCGGATAATGGCTAAAGTAAATGTCATTTTTTTATCTTAGAGAAAAATAATTTCGATAATTATGCAAGTTAACATTAAATTATCTTCCGATTTTTGACCGGATCATCTAGTCTGCAAGGGTTTTAGAAAAAAAAACTGGAATTATATTGAATCGATACACGAGTTGACTGTGCGTTAGGCTTTTTTATCGTATTCATATATAATACTAGTCTCCGTCATATATTTAATTCATGTCAATTCAACAATGAAATGACGAACTCTTGTACTAAATAGAAAATCAAAAGATACAGAACAATATGAAAACAATGATCCTCTCAAAATACATCTTTCTGTATTTAAATCAAGTCTTCTTCCAAATCCAGTGTTCCATGACACTACAAAATTCGTATCTCCAGAGATTAATCAAAAAAAATTAAAAGGCTCGAAAACACTATCTGAAAGGAGTGTTGAAGTGTTTAGAGTAGTGAATCTCCACCTCCCCTCCAACAAACCTTTACCAACAGCTTTTTTTCCCGTGAAAGACCATTAAAGACAGTTCTTTTGCAGGTCACCAATTGTTGCACAGATAGGTTTTTCTCACGTCACAAACCGTGAGAAACGCTTTGTTTCACACGACGTGGTTATATGTCATTAGAATCAAATGAGAATACATAACCTGTCACATCCTTGTAGCTCTGTCTGTTATCTAAAGAATGATGACTGAATGACATCCATGATTCATAAACCGAAGGAGTATTCTTAGACTGGTAAGAACAGATACATCGTGTTTCACATTTTAATCGCGCAGAGATTTCGCTAACAGCCTTCTTATGGCAGCCTATTAAATGATACCAACCTAAGCTGTATTTTCAGTTAGTTCCATTGTTTTTGTATATTAGTTCTCCTTGTCCATTTAGACTGGTTATAGCTCAATCATGAGCTCACATGAAAATGAAAATGAAAATGAAAATGAAAAAGCAAAACAAATCAGTTAATGAGAATAATCTATCACCTAAAATTCCTTTAGCTCTTTGCTTTTTCTTGTACTCGTACAACTAGAAAGCATTCGAAATTTTTACAAGATGATACCTAACTATGTTAAATAAATCACAGACATTGATATCGTTAAAGTAAGTCAGACATATGAACCGCGCGAAACAGCAAAGTATTACATTCGTAGTTTAATAAAAGAAAAGAATGGAGCCATTAAAAAAATGCTCATCTTTAAAAATGCACGGGTGTCATTTTAGCATTGGCACGAAGAGTTACAGAGGATGTAAATCTACAATGTAATCAATGTAGATAAATATTTTTAAAAAAGCTGCAGTATTTATCAGTCAGATTAAAAAGCTTGATCTAGTGTACGAGTTCTGTTGACAATCACTGTCATGTATTTTGGAATCACTGTAAAGAAAATATTGCATTTAATTTTAGTACGCGAATGAAGATACCTATTCAAACCGTTATGAAATGATAGTCGTGATTCATTTCATCATGCTTGCATTTGAGGTGAGAAAGAACTAATAAATTCTATGAGGAAATTTCCAAATACAACTTAACTGACTTTCAAAACAATTGTATAAAGTAATCCTTGAATTTTATTATTTATCTGTCATAAAAATGATAATCAGCTTTGTATGCTTTAGACTTGATAGTAATATATTACTAATTATCAATCTAGTTATATTTTTCGAGAGAAACGATTATTTTTCAATTCATATTAGTAATTGATAAGAATCGGATTACACATAGGAGTTTTAAAGAAACGTTTATATTGAACAATATTTAACTACCACTTACCTCGATACCATAACTATTATCTTTCTGCCTTTTGCCGATGATAAGTAGAACCCAGAATCAGTGGCACGTTGTCTAAAAATAAATACTAAAACGAAAGCAAGTCATTTATGTTGATTATATTTCATCAGGAAAGTTAGCAAATTGATTAGTAACAATAGATAAACTGAAATGACAAATCCTAGCCATTACTGTCCCAGTGAAAAATTTGGGCTGATTTTAATAGAAGTATTCTGCAACAAAGTCTAAATTAAAATCGATTGATAATTTTGATTATTGTTGAACATGACGTAACCACTAGTTGACTTTTTTACTTATCCAATGAAAAGTTTTCGGATTACAATTGACTTTGCTGCAAAATAATCAATGATAATCCAACAATTTCACAGTGGAGAAGTAACAGTGTGAAATATTGGTTACGTCATGATCAACGATAATCAAAATTATCAATCGATTTTAATTTTGACATTCTTGCAGAATACTTCCATTAAAATCAGCCAACATTTTCATCGGATGTATGATACTATGTTAAAATATACTCGTTTGATGCTGTACCTTTGCTAACAATTTAAAAATCTATCAATCAAATATCTATGGTATGTATAGGCATCTACCGGTCAGTATAATCATGCGCTGCTTGGCTACCGTATGGTATCTTCTAGGCAATTCTTCGTGTGTTTATATTTCTTTGTATTTTTATTTATGTGTTCGTTTCGTTTCTCTACATCTTTTTGATAAAAGAACGCAGCCATACATCGCGTGAATTAAACTAAGAAAAACATCATAATACGGCTACGTGCAAGAAGATGATTACGCATGAATTTGCCGTGAAATTTGTATCTGACTGGATTGAATCATGGAATTCTCATGACGTGAACAAAATCATGATTCACTATGTGGACTCAATTGACTTTACATCGCCATTTATTGCTGAATTAAATTACGATCCAAATGGAACGATTTCTACTAAAAAAGATTTAGAGGATTATTTTACGAAAGCATTACTTAAATTTCCTGATTTACATTTCGAATTATTGAATATCTACATATCTGTTAACTCGTTAGTTATTCAATACAAAAGCGTTAAAAATATGATCGGATGCGAATACATTGAATTGAATGATGAGGGGAAAATAGTTCGAGTTAAAGCGCATTATTCAACCGGAAACTAAATGATTGTGTTTCTTCATATTGATATGTTTCTCTTTGTTCTAACTATTATGTATTCAAGATTCAAAAATTTAACCATTTGAAGTTCCTTCAATTGTATCACATTTGAATGACTATAAAAATCGTTTTTTCAAAAACATTAATATCAGCTTGTTCCTTAAAATGCTATTCATTGGAAAGAATTGTTATCATTGTTTCAATGTCATTCAAATTCAGATAACAAATAAGTGTTGTTGTCCAATGATGTGTTCGACGTTGCATATTTTATCAACTACTAACCATTTGTTACTTGTTTTGCATGTAACATCAACAGTACGATGAACAGGGCAGTTAGTTTTGTAACTAGTTTATGAAATGTTATTCAAGTTATAAGGTACGTGTATCAGAATCGTCAATAGAATGATCGAGACGAATAAGACGATATCGTGATGAATGCCATACAGTCAACGTAGCAGATTACTACTCGTCGGAAATAACAAGGAAAAAACTGATACTAACACCGTATTTCTATGATTAGAGAACTTTATAAAGACAATTTGTCTGATGAATATACTCCAAAGTAAAATATTTTCAGACACGATAATACCTTGATTATACCTTAAAATGTATTACCGAGTGACGTTTTTGAAATTCCGGAGAATGCTGTTTTCAAGAATTTTGAAACAATAATAATATTTTTCATTTTATCAAATCAAGCATGATAAAAGTTGTTTACGTCATAGTTTGTCACACAAATCGTTCCCACCAAACCTCTTCACTCGACTAATATTCATATCTAGACGTCTAACGATAGACAAAGTTCATTAGTTTCTTATGAACGTGCATTGTCACACCACTAATCAGTATCATGGATGAAGGGTATGTTTATTATTGATTAGCTAGTGTTATAGCCACAGTACTGAGCTTACTATTGATCGCATGTACGCAATATAAGAAGCAATCAGAGAAGATAAAGTATTCTTATATCAAAAGACTTGTTTGTGGGCATCCAAATCAAAGATTCAGATTTTTCCATAAAATTTCAGCAATTGAAATTCATTTAGAAAAAAGTCGTACGATATAGATTCCATTTTTAGGTATGAATTGATTGATGAAATTTAAGAAAATCATATCATAAATCATGTTCAATTACAAAACTCGATGAACCCCCTGCAATTATGATGTGTTGTTACGAGAACCAATCCGGTATTTACAATCGATAGAGCGTCTACTGTAAATATGTTTTAGAATTATGAAATAATCTACTAACATTATTATTCACGATAAAGTTCATGTGCGCTTACAAGTTGTTGCAACATGGAGATACTTCTCTAGGGAAATTGTTGCATTTTAACGATTGAGATTATTGAATCGAATATGAAAAATTAAGCGAAAATGTATAATATGAGACATACTAGTTACAATTCTTTACATCGAAATAAGTTCAATTTAGAGCGATAAACGGCATTAATATGATGATACGGTACTTTTACACAACGTCACAGTATATAATGCCTTATTGATTATGGTGAACGTCATAGTTAAGCAACTGCAGAAGCACCTGCTTTTGGTCACGATCCAGGCCCTAGTTTTGGTTCAAACTTTCTACAGCTTCTGATGCCGATTTTGTGAAATACGGTCGGAAAGGAGAGTTGAAGATTTTAGGAAAATGTTTTTGGAAAGAACCCTCTGCCTTAGCAGAGATTATTACAGACGCATCTGCCGTAGCCCCTATTACAGGCCACGACAGACGTGACCTGCCCTCATCAATCGCAGATCAGGATAGACACTATCAATATACGATCACAACCGGAAGTTAATGGCATATCATAATTATAGATGACCTACTTTATTGCAGTTCAAGAGGATTAGTTAAATGGTCGTGAGCTATTTTGTTCGCAAGATAAATCAAAGGAAACTGCTTTACAGTAATTAGCAACAGTGCGTAGTTACATCGTGTTTCACATTTCAACCCCTTGGCGTATTGTGCTAACAGTTTGTTTTAAAGCAAGCCATTTTTTCAAGATTAAGTCTAAATCTTCAGATTTTTTTTAATAATCCGTAACGGGACCATCTTGAAAAATTATAACTCCTGATATCGTCTCGGTCCCGCAGGATTATGACAAGGAAGACTGTGCAGATCCCTATTCATCTTACAACAAATGTGAATAATTAAAATTTACGTATCATCAATAATAGGCATCAAAGCTGCCAACAGGCCAGCCTAACCTCGATGATGCTATGCCAGGCGGCAGGCAGGCTAGAATCGATCGTAGCACGCCAGGTTCGGTCGAAAAAAGTGGCCTGGTGGCAGCTCTGATAGGAATGTACCACCATAGATAGGGAGTAACTAATGAAGCCATAACGATCTATTTCTAATCTTTTAATAGTATCAGCGTGCCGTCTCCGAAAAAGTGTTATTCAAGACGATCGATAGTTTTTCATGGAAAATTTATAGATAAACAAACTCAAAGATTTAAAAAAAACTAATGAATGATCTGCTATAGAAACGATAATAAAAATAAAAAAGATATTCATATTATGATGGATTCTCTTTAATATTCTAGTGGATGCATTAATTCTTCTTTCTTGTTGCAATTACCAAAAGTTTTTGACGCAATTGTTCCTATATTAAAATATGAAACAAGATGCTGCTGTCGTTGTTAGTTCTCTAAAACAGCTGGTCTGTTTATAAATATTGGAGCATATCTATCGATTATTGCTTATCGTGCAGTTTAGGAGTTCAATACAGAAATACTTCATGTACATTTTAATTATATGCTATCGACAAATGATCTCCGATAGTTCTTTGAATCCGTCTACCAAGGTCTGCTCGGGAGGGAGCGGTGATTACTTTTTTTCTCCGTTCAGAATCACTAAAAAACAAGTTGAGATGTATTAAAGAGAACGCCTTTTTTCTATGGTTCGTAAATGATCCTTAGGACACTAAGTTTTTACCGAATTTCGCTAGTGTATGAAAAGAAATCACTCTTCGAATCAATCACTCATTAGGCATGAATTTGATGTATATTAAATTCGAGTGGCAAATTTGAAAGTGCTTTATTGATAAAATAGCTGTTATGAATTCTAGACGTCGAGTAAAGTTTCCTTGTATTGATTGTATTCATGAAAAAGGAATAGAATCTTGTGTTTTTCTTGTTCAGTTCTTGCTTTTTCATCTATTTTGAAAAACTTGGTGTTATCAAGTTTCAAGGGTAACTATGTATATTACTTTTTGATGCTTTTGATGTGTGTTAATAGTTTGTCTTATGTCATTGTATGAATGTTAGAATGACATCAATATCACTAGAGAGATCTTTCGCACGAGTACATTAATTTATTATTATTATGATTTTTTCTTAACTTATTGTTCCATGTCGGTCATGTATGTATTCATCGCTTGATCAAACAGGAAGTGTGAGCTTTTCTATTTAATACGGGTGTAGTCTTTTTTATTTTAATTTCAGTATACTTCAAAGCACATCTGAACTAAATGTGAAAGTGTTGTAATGTTCATTGTTTTCTCATAAATCTTGTTTTTCTCTATTTTCTTCAGTTCATTTCACCTATTCTTTCCTATACTCATTTCAGTTCGCTCTCACTCGCATCAATATAAACGACTGGGATGTTTTAAAGTAGACATACATGTGTGACGTGACGTCAATTAGCTCAATAAACAGGATTACAAAGGCTAGTGGTAAAGTATTACTTCAGCTTTTCATTAAAATTTGTGCTTCTTTTATGAGTAAAATTTAATCATAATGCTACTCACATAAAGGTAGCAAAGAGAGAAAAGAGTAACGTAGCATACCATCGTTCGTTGAAGAAAAACGGAACATTCTTCCCATTCTATTTTTTTATATTCAGTATCAATGTCTAATATAACTTCTTCTACTAATATCATATCTATTCTGACAACATTTACGTTTCAAATGAATCGATATTTATCCATAATTATTCTTTTATTTGGTACTCTTGGAAATGTTTTGAATTTGTTTATATTTTATCAACCTAAACATCGAAGTAATCCATGTGCTGTATATTTTTTTTATGCATCAGTAGCTGGTCTAATTGCTCTTTACTCGGGTCTAATTAGTCGTGTTTTTGCAACTTTTGGCCATGATATATCAGCAACCGATGCTGTAATATGTAAACTACGTGCATACATCGTTTGGGTATCCACAACAGCTTCGTCCTGGCTTTTGACATACGCGACTATTGATCGGTATTGTATAAGTTGCCGTGATGTTCGCCGTCGAAATCTAAGCAATCTACGTTTTACACGTTGGTTAATGATCGCTGCTGTTGTTGGAGGATCATTGATATTTGCCGAAACATTTTATTGTTACGTACCAAATCTTAAAAATTCACCATTGACGTGTTACGGACAAGATACGACATGTCGTTTATATAATGAAGTGGCATCAGCACTTGCGTTCGTCTTTATACCATCAAGCATAATGCTAGTATTTGGATTTGCAACAATACAAAATGTAAGAAAACTACTTACTTCAATTGCACCAGCGGCCAGTACACACGGAACAGCAATTACAATGAAGAAAACAGATCGACAATTGATTCAAATGTTAATTGTTCAAATTATACTATTGACTATATTTAACATTCCATTGGCTATTCAACGACTTTATTTAACGTCAACATTGAGTGTTTCAAAAACTTTACTAAGATCTACAATCGAAAATCTTTGTTTTCAACTATTTTATCTATTGAGTTTTATGAGCTTTGGCATGCCATTTTACATTTATACTTTAACCGGAACTGTGTTTAGAAATGAATTAATGGCTTCAATTCGATGCATTCACCGAAAAATAAAACTAGCTTGTTAAATATCGTACATTGCATGTATTCATAGCTGTTTGTGATTCAAACACTGCTATTAATATACATTCACGTAACTCATATCTATACATAGCAAGACAAATTTTTCTTTCTATCTGATCTCTTCTTCAGATCTTAATTATCGTTCCCGGAAAAAAACATCCCTACTATCTATCCCTTGACATTGAAATGAATTAAACAAGAATTTTAATGAGCGGTTAAACAAACGTTAGTTTTGTTTCATGTTTTTATCTCATGTCAATTACAGTTCAGAGGCATTCCAAGCGAATCATTGCTCTAATTATATAGATGCGCAAAGCTGTTAAAACAATTTTAGGATATAAATTTAGATACTGTTGCTAAATTTTAGAAATATTTAGAAATAAAATACTACATAAATCAGATAAAATTATTGGCGTCGCCTATAAAACAAATCTTGCAATCGATGACAGAAAAATTAGATATTGAGAAAACTTTTTTCTAGCAGATTTTAAATGTTTCTTAACAGATGATATTCTATGTCTACGATCCAACCATAATCATCAATCTACATAGAACTGGACCAATAATCATCTTGAAGTTTCTGAAATATCCTAAAAAAAGTGAATATTTTATTTTTAATAATGATTTCCTTTTAGTCAATGACAGAAGAGTATGACTCTCCATACGTTATAGGCATTTCTCAATGTTGATGTAAAATAAAAGCTCCTGATACTATATATATATATATCGTTACTAGGACACTGATAACGATGTTTAATCTATTGAATATTACTCTGAGATCTAATGTATCTTCTCTTCTTAAGTGTATTCATCGCAATTCAGCTCAACACATCATGATTGTATTATAAGTAAATCTGTGTTCTTTTGAGAAAGTGCTTCCATTTGTTGAACAATTATGTACACAAAAATAGAATCGCACCCTTAGTTCCTCTGTGAGATAGAACTTTAAACTGTGAAGACAGCATAGTTTAATGTCTTCGAGTTCTCGTGCGTCTTATCTCATACTACACAATTATGAATGAATAGACGTTGTTAAACATTACTATGACATATGGCGTCATTAACAATACTAAGAAAACTTTTTCTGCAATACTTCTATGTAAACTAATGATTATGTTACAATGTTTATTTTAAGAGAGATTTTTTCCTATCCAGTATATTTAGCATTGGTGCGTACAATTGGAGCATCCTTTTAAAATTTAATAAAAATTGAGATTGTTCGACGCCATAATTCACATTTCTAGTTTTATTTGAATATAATTTTGTTTAAATTGATGAGAAATAATTTTTTTGAACATTTTAAAAATAGACGAAATAATACGATCGATGCAACAATCAGATAGAAAGATCTTGTCTTCTTCGTCTTATTATTCATAGTCGTATGTGTAAAGATTATAAAGCTCTTGCGTATGTCACATGACAATGGTTAAGAAAACAATATCATTTGAGCCTAGGAAACGTTATGAACTGTTGTTTCCCTTCTTTTGCTTCATTAATATTTTCATACACCTATGAATAAGCTACTATTCAAGTCGAAGCAAGCACGTTTTTTATGATTCATATACGGAGAAAAACATGATCTTTTATGATTCTAGTGAATGAAGTATCTTGACCAATTCCGTAAACCTTGCCCTTGGTATTTCTCCATATACGATCATGCATATTCGACCTGGAATCTTAAATATTTTTTCTATATATTTGCACATGATCACTTCTAAATCGGGCACAGAATTATATCCATCGAATTCGAAATTCTCATGTATATAACGAATTCTGATCATTGCTATAGTGACCTCTCAAGTATACCATAATCTAAATTATTAGTAAATTGTGCTCGTTTTCGCTGAAGCTTTTCCTTTTTTGTTGATACCGAAGAGTCTGTATTATTAATCGAAGATGGGTTATGGATTGAATAGTGTAAATAATATTCACGTTATGCATATGGCATGATACGTTTTGTAAAGAATATTGCTATCTGTTATACAAACATAAAAACTATAAGCATAATTTATCGAAAAATAAATTTTATAGAATTCAGAAAGCTTTTATTGTGACGTGGCACTTTTTGAATTGAATCTGCTACTTCAGTATACAAGATAGCAGTGCTAGCGGAATCACTGATAGAACAAACATACAAAAGCCGTATGGCTTCCACTTATTATACGTTTCGATGTGACAGATTGGAGGAATTTTTGATCCTTCATAGAAGATAGTTTTGTTATTCTAACGAAAACTTGGCAAAATAGAGGTGTTCAATGAGTGAAAATTTCAAGTTTTCTCGGCTTTCCTTGTCATGCTGAATAGACAAGAGCAAAATTCATTCGAGTCATTTGAATATAGAAGAGCTTAGTAGATGAAAAGTATTTGCTTTCAATCCTGTGCTTTTAGTGCAATTTATTTATTCTACGATTATTCAATGTTGAATCTTATAAAGTTGCATTCGGAAAGTTGTTAAACAACTTACAGACATAGTTGATACGCAAGTTGAGACGATCATCTTCATTAGCTACACTACATATTTCCAACATCTCTATTGTATGTTACAGCCTTAAAATTTTATTTTGAAATATTCAAACTTATCAAAAACATTGATGCTGTACAAGCAAAACAACAAAATCTTCTTTTCACATCACATCATTTGGACACATGCAGGAGTAAATGGTTCTTCAAATCATGTTTGATGCTCTTGTTCATATCTTTGAGCTCGCTCTAATTTTAACAATAGATTTTTACTAGATGCTGTTATCCTTTTATTCTTCTCGTCTACTACGCCGACTTGCAACCCTGATTCGGATTAACCCAGGAGATGTCTCCATCATTACAGATGGTCTTCGTACCATGTGAACTATTGCGAATACCATTTATTTTGTACCTGTTCGAAATTACATTCCTTAGATATGTCGGAATTCGAAAAATATGAAGTTAATACCCATATTGGTATTCGTTAACTCTAATGCAAACAGAGGTGATGTAGAGGGATCAGCGTATATGCTCTACCAATTTTAATCCGACGATTTTATAGAAATTTAAAAATGTACACTAGCATTTTTTGTGTATATATGTTGTAGCACGACTTGGTTTCTAAGGTTTCCTTAATCTCTCTCTTAGTGGCAAAAAGCAGGATCACTTATGAATGATAAAATCAATTAGTGTTCATTTTCAAAGCCGCTCTTGATACGGTTCTATTTAAATTCTTTATTAAAAGGATAAGTGTATGTCGTCATATCGTGTCTATCAAAAGCTTTTAAGGCCCCCCCCCCCCTCAAAAATCGATCTTGGTCCAGGAACGTTCGATTTGTGTAAAACTTACAGG